>JAUZSV010431317.1:0-10275 GCA_034780495.1 Parotocinclus cesarpintoi | reverse complement strand
CTATGGACCAGAAGGTCCTGGGTCCCACCTCTGCCACAGTTGGGTCCCCGAGCAAGGCCCTTAACCCACAATTGCTTTGATTGTAAGCCTACATTAATTAGGTTGCTCAGGATAAGGGCAACTGCTAAAAGATGTTTTGTGATGCAGCAAAGTACACTTTCAGAGATTTTAGAGCAACATGCTGTGTTTAAGATCACATCTTACTCATATTTCACCAATGCAAATCAAGCCAAATCAGAAAAAGGATTGAAATATCCTTCCTACCTTTCTTTGAGGAACATCGTTTTGAAACATTTAAATCATTTTCTTAAACTGGAGATCCTCTGCTCATCTTTGCTCCTCAGCAAGACTGAGCATTTCCTGGATGCTGCATTTGTACCAGATCAGAAACCAAAAAAAACACAGTTATAACATAGGAAATACCGAACTGCCTATACCTGACCAGTACATAATAGCAGGGTTAAAGGCACCGAAGTGACTTCAAGTGTAAGATAACATGGAGAAACAGAATGGAGTGTGGTGTATTTACTGTGCTTGCACATAGAGCTGAACTTTGCCACAGTGAGTGAAATTGAAAAGGCTGTCTAGACAACAGCAGACTGAAGGTCGAGTCCTGCAAGGGTAAACAAAGGTCATGGTCAGTCCAGACGCTCGATGAAAGAACAGATCTAGAACAATGAAACATTTATTCCACGTTAATTAATAAGTCATGTGCACATTAAGAATCCACAAGGAATCTCTTTATCCTTCATTATTAATTTTGCACAGATAACCTGATAACAGCTTTATTCGACCAAGTCACATGGGCAGAACAAATTTATCTGAACCACATTCGTACAGTGGCCACGAGAAGTCATTCTCATAGTGATGCCAGTCTCAATAGAAATAAACGGATACAATACAGTGGCAAACACATTTTACATTAAACATAGTTGGACGGTGTAAGTCTCATTTCTATACAAACGTATAACACAGCAGGGCGGATGAGGAAAACTCTATTTACAGTTCTCAGTGTTTCTTTAACTCACATTTTTAACTCATCGTCGCTGCTGCTGTCATACGACATTTCATACCGTCTTACAGAGAAAGTACATTTATTATTTCAAACATGATTGTGATCTCAGCTTCCACCGAAAAGTATGAACATCTGCACAGAAACACACATACAAACAAAGAAAGAAGCTCATTTCACATGTAACCGCATCCAAGTGTTCTGCTGGCAGCTCCAACTTTGTTCTCAAATCAATGTGATTCTAGTCTCGAATATTGTGTTAACTAAACAAATTCATGATACAGTCACACAGACCTGCTCTGAGAATCTGATACAAGTCCCAGAATAAGATCTGCCTCAATCCAACAACAAATTCTGGATCAGTAATCTCAACAGCTTTGTCTATATACAGGTGTTCGCCGTTTACTGTCTGCATTACATTCAGTGAAATAGGATGTTACCACAGTTACATAATAGTTTATTTTAAATAATAATGGTAATGAAACATACTATGAAACCATTTAGTAGTGTACAACACAGTAATCGTAACTTGTGTCTTTAATAAAACTTAGCTGAAACACAGAAATTAAGATTAAAATTTTAGGAACGCTACAATGTTCATTTTGTTTCAAGACTGTGATTTTCTTTTCGTCAGCAGGTCTTGCAAACGTTTGCTCATTAGGGGGTATTTCATTCTGAAATTATGAAATCATAAAATAATTATCCCCTAATTTTTGTGAGCAGTATAGCTTTAATATCAGTTACAAGAAGAAAAAAATTACGTATCTGAATACCCCAGCAAGAAATGGGTGAGGGGGTCTAACTTTTAGGCTATGTCCGGAACATGGTCACTACCTTGAAAAGCCACCATATTGGATCAAGGGCAAGTTTTTGCAATGGGAAGGTGGTCCCAAAAGTTATTAACACAGAACTTTCAAACTTTTTATTGTTCATCACAGGTAACTGAAGATGGAATTGGTGATTCTGATGTCCAGGGAACACAGATGCCGTCTATCATAACCACAGACTTTAACAATCGACACCCTGAAAGACCAATTTCACACAGCACTGTAACATCTCTCATATTCAAATTCAGAGAAACCGGGACATGGCCTATGACTTTTGACTCACCCTGTACATTAGACAGATTTTAAACTCCTATTATAATTCTTAAGACATTGGCTGTTGAAGTTAATGGATGTTGATAAGTTGATGTTAAATGGTGCATACCTTTACATTGACCAGCCATAGCATTAAAACGAATGGAAAAAATGTTCAGGAATGGTTTAAGGAACCTTCAGGGTGTAGGCTTGGCGTCCAAATTCCCCAGATCTCCATCTGATCAAGCCTTGGTGGTATGCACATGGGACTGCAATAGACTAGCAATTATGGTACTGGAGCAGAAGGTCCGGGGTTCAAATCCAACCTCTGCCAAAACTACCACTGATTGGGCTTAAGGACATAAACCACAATTGCTTAGATTATAAGATGGCATCAGTTGTAGGTCGATCCAGATAAAAGTGGACTTTTTTCATACTTCTTAGATTTGTGCCCCTTTGTCCCACGTTCACACCGCATATAGTCTGAAAGCCACGTATAGGGAATTTTTAAGCTCCTACTTCAAGGTAGGGTCTTTTCTCTGTTTATAGGAACCCTGAGTGACGTAAGCATGTGCAGACTGGTCCGGGCGAAGTGGTGCAAGTGTAGAGTGATTGGTCCCATTGCAAATGCTTATGTTGAGCTCAACCACCATGTTTATATTTGACTTGTACATTGGTAGCCGTCTAAGCACCAGATCTTTGTGCTTAAAAAAATCCACAAAAACAAAACCACACAGACAAATGGACCGACAGTATAGTCCAGGCTTTACTGTGTACTGTGTACAACATGATTTTGAGTCGTATAAGCAAAATTAACGCAGCTTACAGCACTGCAGCCTCACACAGCATTCCTACTGGCAGTGTAAATACAAGTAGTTCTTGGGCTAGCTCCATGGGGAGTAGTTTCTCCAAATTTAGTTCCTAGAACTGTTTGGTGGGACAGCGCCTATTTAAATGATCTGCTGCTAATATTTTGGTGCCAGATACTCAAGGACACATTTGGAGGTCTTGTGGGCTCCAGTCCTCAAATGGTCATAGTCTTGGTGGCATGGAGGGGATCTACACAACAATAGGCAGGTGGTTTCCATGATATGGCTGATCGGTGTACAGTATTTTATCAATGCTCTTGAACAAGATCAAGCTATGACAACAGATGAACAGTGTGAACAGTGAGCAGGAAAGCTCAGACTTCATAGTCCTGGACAGTGTGCTGAACTGGTCTGATGCTACTGACTCTTCTCTGTGGTGAGAGACAGTCCTGCACTGTGCCCGTCAGTCGGTGGCTCTAAAGCAGAGTTCATATCAGCAGCCACCGAGCACTGGACTCTATCTACAGTGAGAAAGATAATCAGTTTCTCCCTCCAGTCTTCTCCAGAGCTTCCGCCAAATACAGTTCAGTGTTGCTCAGGAGCTCAGTCTTTCTCTCAGGTGCAGCAGTCCCGGTCCAGCTGGCTCTGAGACGAGATTAGAGACGGGTAGGGCGTCATCTTGTCAATGTTGACGTAGGTGGTGTTCAGAAGGATGTAGTGCTCTCCGCTGAAGCTGGAGAATATGGCCGCGATGCGTGAGACGAGCTCAGAGAATGAGGGTCTTCGCTCAGGTTTGGGATGCCAGCATTCGATCATTACGTTGTAGCTGAGAGGAGAATGGAGAAGGGTTTTAGGAATATGTATACGATACGTTTGGCATGTACTGTACATAGTTATCAAAAGGCCTTATTAGTTTAGTCAAGTTTGAAGCCAAACACCTTTTCCATATTAAGAAAATGTCAACATTGTAAAAGTCCCAACGCTGCCAAGCAGCCACTGTAATTTCCCTGAGCAAGTTCCTTAACCCATTATTGTAATCTGTAAGATATTTTCAGTTCAATCAGTTTTAAATGGTGTGTGTGCTAAATGCTGTACTTTTTTAATGTTTTTAATTCTTCTTTTCCTGGTCAGAACTGCAGGAAAAGCTGAGCCTATATTCAGAGAACACTCAGAAACACAGGCACCAGGCCACCAGGTCGCTGCTGGACCGGGGGTCTGTCCCTCAGTCACGGCCAATCATATCCGGGCATTGAACCCAGGTCCCGACATTTGCATACTACATTTTGATTGACTACAGTATAATTATAATAAAGGCAAAACAGCTCCAGAGGTTTCTGGTTTGATCCCTGACCACTGCCTTTGTGGAGTCTACACCTCACACTCATGTTCTCCCCCATGTCTGCATGGGTTTTCTCTAGGTAGCTACTCCAGTTTCCTCCCACATACCAAATGCATGTGTTAATTAAACTGGCATTTCTAAAGTGTCCCATAAATCTGTTGTTGCAGCAAAATGTGAAACATTCGGCAGTATATGCACTACAGTTTTCAATAAAGCAAGTATTCCTTAAATGTATATTTCCATTAATGTAATTAGTAAGGAACAATTACACAAATATCCTGTTAACAAGAACAACCTGGTACAATGCAAGTCTTTTATTTCCATTTCCATTTACAGCATTTAGCAGACGCCCTTATCCAGAGCGACTTACAACTTATACAATCTTACAATCCACGCATTTGTGGGTTAAGGGCCTTGCTCAAGGGCCAAACTGTGGCAGCTTGGCAGAGGTGGGATTTAAACTCTGGGCCTTCTGGTCCAAAGTCCAGTACCTTAAACGCTGGGCTACCACAGTCCCACAGTTTTACAAACACATTTTTTGTATAATGCCGTTCTTTAAAGTATTGACAAATTATTTTCTCAGAAAATTTCAAGATATTACTTTTTGCCAATGTCACACACCCTTAATAAACAGAAAGACTGAACATTATAAATGGCAACTGCTAATCTATGTTATCTATCTACATTGCTCACAAACTGTCTCTATTTCCAACTGCTAACAATCTAAACAAGTTTGTTTTGTCTCTACAAAACTCTCTTTGTAAAACAAAAGACTCAAGTGCAAACAATCCACACATTGTTACATTCCACTGCACTAATCTGCTGAGTGGAGCTGGAGGAGGATCAGTGGAATCAAAGTCAGTTAGATCATTGTGCAGCTCCAAGGAGGAGGACATGTCTGCCCATATCTTACATGCTGTTATTAGAAATAAGGAGTTGAACATGACTTGACTGTATCTCATGCTGTTGTCATGTAGGGGGTGCTGACCATGACTTTTCTGTTACTCATAGTGCCAGGTTCACCAGCTGTGTGCGTCTGTGTGTGCAAGCACCCAGATCACAGCAGAAGGGTGTAAGAAGGGTGAGTTATGCATCGGCAGTCATGTGGCGCTGAGTTGGCTAAACTTCTGTTCATCTAACGCAGCTTAACAAAGGCTCTCTGTTTTTGCTCTCTCGTACGTAGCTAAACAAGAGCACTGAGGCACGCTTGACTCCCTCTGGAGTGTGTGCGCGAATGAGCGCGTGTACTCACAGGGCATCTGGGCAGAACTCCGGCTGCAGCATTCTTCGTCCTTGCAAGAGGAAAACCGTGATGTCAAAGGAGTTGACATCGGAGTATGGCGGGGCTCCTCGAGTCATGAGTTCCCATAACAACACCCCAAATGACCACTGTCAAGAATCAAGAGAGGAATCCATTAGAAAGAGGTTAGAACAGAAAAACCAATTACCGTTTAAGCAACTTCGCCTACGAAGATAAAGGGATCATTTCCCTGGAACAGAGACCCTGCCAAGCCACAAAAAGGATCGAGTCACGCTGCCCTACCCTATACCCTATTGGAGATCATCATCCCCTGCAAATTCTTACCCACTGTCAGATTACACCCTGACAATTAAATTAAATTCAATATTTTTTCCAAAGCATTTAGACATTATAATCCTCAAAATACAAGTTAAAGATAACAATAAAATAATGTGATCCATTCTTAAAATGTAATTACCAAAATAAGAGATTTGCTTATTTAAATTATCCCTTATAAACTTGCTCAGGTACAACCATAAACCACTGTAAAATCTTCGTTTGAGCATATTCGCCTACGCGAGTTTAAGGATCGTCTGCCAGCACTCCAACAGCAACCCCTGCCAAACCCGGAGGTGAACAACTGGAGCCCCTTGTCTAGGGACACTCATTAATACTCTCTCCATGAGCCTCATTAGGATGAACAGGATTTAAGCAAAGTTACAAAATGGAATTAAAATGGAAAGCAGTGGGAATCTGCCTTAAGGCTTCCTTTACATGTGAGTTTCATGTCAGCAGGTCTTCCATTAGGGGGTCTGTTCATTTTGTACAAAAATATAAACATAAATCAGAGCGAATCACATTCCTTTCAAGGCACTGGAGCCAACCTAGGCGACAGTCATGATTTATACTCTACCTATACCATACAATTAGGTGCCATATTTGACATGTATGTGCATGTAAATGTACAGAGGAAGGCCTAGCAAATATTAAGCTCTTTATAAATAGATAAGCTGGATAATCTGTATTTAGAAGGCTTAACAGTCCATGTTTGTCGAGTGAATACCAGGTGGAGTCAGTGAATCAGTCTGAGAGCTCAATGCTCTTCTGAGGATTATTTCAATTACCCAAATCACCATACTGCTTTTTTACTGACTCACAAATACATATGTGATGAAAAAGAAACAGAGCTGATGATGGGTCAGTAAATAACATTTTTCTGTTTTTCTTGAGTTTTTCTTTATTACTGGTAGTACCGCTAATTGTGTGACTCAAAAACAAAATATAACACCACACCTGTTTTAAAAGCTCAACAGGAGACAGCTGTATAACTACAATGCACTTACTCATAGTTAATCACTGATACAGAAAAAATAAAACACAACATACTGCATTTACTGTGTGGACTTATCTACTAATCTACTGTTTAAGCTCCACATTACGTTCTGTGAAACAAGACGTGGACCAGACTGTACCCTACACTGTACCCTACACAGTCTTTTTAGTCTGCTTCACTGTGCTAAGGAAGTACTATTATTTAAATACAGTAGATTCCGGTTAATAGGACCATCGGTTAATAGGACCAGCCGCTTATTCGGACCAAATCCTAAATTACCTAAACAAATCCTATTATATACTTGTAATATTATTCGCTTATTAGGACCAAAATTCCGCTTAATTGGACCAAAGAACGTGTATAGTATGTAATATCCGTGAAGAAACTCATGAGCTTCTCCTCGGCCCTCTACTGCCACCTACAGGTCTTTGCCTAACATTTTTATTTATTACAAGAAAAGAAGCCACTTAGCCACTGCCAAAACAGATCAGTGATTTATGGGAGGATTTTTAGGATTCCCGGGAGAATTTATGCTTTTATCAAAGGTCAGGCAATCCGAAAAGTTGTGTTGACAAGAGCAAAACCAGCGGGAGGTGAACACGCCCACCACTTTCTTGATTTTGTTCAAGTGCAGTCCGTCAAGAGAACGCGTCAGATCCCACTGGATAAGTTCAGTATTATGCATGCTGAGTAACTATACATTGTGTTGTAGGTCGTTTTAAAAAACTTGTTTGCAAATTTATTTTTATTAAACATATATACAAATATGTTATTCAATATTATTTTCTCTATTTAAATGTTTACTAACATAAAAAAAAACACTAAAGCAGCAACTCAGAAACAAACTCAGAATTAAACAGAAGGTTTGGAAAATCGTATCCATGCCATACCTATAAACCAGCAATCAAAACTGAAAGATTGATTAGTGAGCAATATTAGAACAATGTGATCCTACAGGGCCTTGTAAAAAGTAATAACCTTTGACCAGTTCTGAACTGTTGTAGCCTTTGCCGTACAAAATCTGGCTGTGGACCGTTCCAAAATAAGAGCATCTACAAAACAGCCATGCCAAGAATAACTGAATATGTGGTGCAACTCAACCCTTCAAAATAGACTTTCATGAAGCTGTTCGAGCTAACATTAACACACTTTTGCTGTGTAAAACTACTTTTACCTAAGAAACAAAGGGGAAAAATGATTGTATATCTGAATACCCCACCAATAATGGGTGGGGTTGGGGGGGGCTATCTTTTAGGCCATGTATGGAACATACTGACCACGAAACCTCAACAATGGTTTTGGCAGCTTTTGTGAACAGTTCATGATGCAGCAATTGAGCAGTGTCCTGTGATTTTTGACTCAACCTGTACATGGACATAACATGTGGGCACTGCCAGAACATATTTATATAATTCTTAACAGCACCTGAATTACATCTGTTGCATCCGAGTTCCTGCCCAATCTGAGGAGTTCCTGCTCTATCTGAGGGTCTGAGGAGTTCCTGTTGTATCTGAGGGTCTGAGGAGTTCCTGTTCTATCTGAGGGTCTGAGGAGTTCCTGTTGTAGCTGAGGGTCTGAGGAGTTCCTGCTGTATCTGAGGATCTGAGGAGTTCCTGCTGTATCTGAGGATCTGAGGAGTTCCTGCTGTATCTGAGGGTCTGAGGAGTTCCTGCTCTATCTGAGGGTCTGAGGAGTTCCTGCTCTATCTGAGGATCTGAGGAGTTCCTGCTCTATCTGAGGATCTGAGGAGTTCCTGCTCTATCTGAGGATCTGAGGAGTTCCTTCTCTATCTGAGGATCTGAGGAGTTCCTGCTCTATCTGAGGATCTGAGGAGTTCCTGCTCTATCTGAGGATCAGTCCAGTCCAAGGCTGAATGAAAACCTGTTAGCTTGACATGAACGAGCTAATGAAGAGTGACTAAACTGGAGGAGAAGTGTGAGTAATCGGAGCCGGATTTGAGGAAGAAAGTGATGCGTACTCCTGCTCGGAATCCTCTCTGCTAAAAGGGGTGAAAAGAAACACAACCCGGGCAGCTCAACTTTCCTTCTCTCTATGCGTCTAAATTAATTCCTTAATCCAGTCCCATTCAGAAACTCTACACTCTCAGCTCAGCTCTGATCATCAGAACGCTAATGCTGATAAAAAAAAACCCAACTATGTTTATTACTAATAACTCAAAGTTCAGAATTATTCTTTTTAGCATATATTGTATAATTCATACTGCTGTACACTTCATTAGGTACACCATTGCTAGTAGTGTGTTGGACCTCCTTTTGTCTTCACAACTGCCTGCCTCAACAAGGTGCTTGAAATATTCCCCAGAGGATTTAAACCACCCCCACCCCCCACACACACCCCACCCCTCTTTATATATAAATTCATAATTGTAATTTTAAAAGACTACCTTTCATTTAGCTTTTCATGCTGATCACAGTTACATAATAAACTATTTGTGTACGTCTTGTGGTTCTTGCTGTGTGTTCGGCTGCCCCTCTCTTTTCTTGTGCTTGTTCGTAAGCAGTTTTATGAGGGCTCCCCCCTTAGTAGAAGGAGGTATCTACTGTAGGTTTTGTACGTTCCTACCTCAGGAGAGTTTGAGTTTTCATAGTAGGCGCCCTGCACCAAATCTCCTATGGCACTGGAAATGATCTCCACCACCTACAATACACACAAGCACAGAAAGAAAACAGAGCGAATATCATTCAGAGTTTTTGTTAACCTGTAATAAGAGGATAACTTTTACTCAAAAGCAGGACACCGAATGACGCCTAATACACAGACGGATCTTTTAAAAGCCTGGACAGCAGAAGAAGTAATGAGACCTCCGACATCTGGAGGTATCCACACGTTGGGCTCGCAGCTACACACAGATAAACTCACTCAGAATGCAGAACAGAAATGTAAAACAAGACAAAAGCAGATGCTCCAAGCTCACCAAGTGATCCTGAGACGATGAGCCAAAGACATTACACTGATTGAAAAATTGTAATCCAATCTAATTCAAGCATGCCAATTTCACATAATTGGAACCGAAGAATCTTCCAGCGCATATTTCGTTTCCAGCCAAGATACTGCAGTAAGTAGACATCTGCACTAATGCGTGTTCACCTCATGTTTAGCAAGCTTTCAAAGAAGAATTATGGGATTGTTTCCTTCAAGAACACAGTTTCCAATGAGGAATTTTGGCGATGCTGGAACACGCGTGTTGAAAATAACTCGGTGTGTCTGAGCTCTTTATTCGTTGGAGATGGTGAACACCATAATCTACTCGAGATCAGTGATTACTGTGTTTGAAGGGGAATGCTGGCAGTTTTGTCGTTAGGTTATTTTGTTTATTCAACGTGGACACACAAGGTTGTATCTATACACAAGGTTGTCTCAAAACTAGTTATATACACACACACACACACACACACACACACACACACACACACACACACACACACACACACACACACACACA
>JAUZSV010431306.1:0-10275 GCA_034780495.1 Parotocinclus cesarpintoi | reverse complement strand
GGGGAAAGCGCAAAACGAAAACAAAACCACGTGACGGACGCGGCGCACAGGAGCGACCGCGGCGCGGACCCTTACAAGAGCCCCTATTCTCTTGTGACAGTAGTAAGGTTACTGTTTCCAGTAAAAAGATAAAAAAACAGATACCTACTCACAAAAAAGGAGAGGATATTTGACATCCAACACCATTCATTCAAGTGCACAAACAGCAGTAACAGTGTTATTAAAAAGAACGGTTTAACGTTGGATTTCACTTAGAAAACATTTCAAACATGTGCTGTGCAATTTTCAAATGTCAGCCACCTATAACAAACACATGCAAGACTTTCTTCAACTGAGAAACAAAGTGAAACACCTAACACCCCCACACATATTGCCTGGTTTCCTCTTAAAATATACACCAAACTGTGCATTGTAAAAGAGTAAAACAAATGTCAAACAAAAATCATATCATGAGAGTCAGATTTATCTGAACATTATCTTAATGAATTAGTTTAAATCTTCTAGTATATACCATATTTTATATAGCTACATGTTTTTATTTTCTCGTCATTATTTACTTCTACAGTATACAGTTCAAAAAATAACATGGAGCCTATCTGAAAATCATGGATGTGCATAAGGAAACATAACCAATTTTCACACAAATCCTAAAAGCACAAGAAACAAAACACATAAAATATTATGCTTGGTCATTTATTTATTAAGGAATATATTAATATTTATCAGTGGCATATGTATGTGAACCTTTGCTTTCAGTAACTGGTGTGCAGCTGTGATTTCTCTAAGACTGCAAAGGAAGCTCATATTCCCCTAAAATGTCAAAAATAAACTAGTCAAATATGTATCATTTCAAAAATGAGCTACTTATCACAATTCAACTGAAGATGGAATTGACGATTCTGATGTCTGGGGAATGCAGCTGCAGTATTATAGGCACAGACTTTAGCAACCTACATCCAGAAAGACCACCAATTTCACACAGCACTGTTGTATTCCTCATAGCCACATTCAGAGAAACCAGGACTGTGAATGATATCCACTGTTGAGGGTACTAACAAACAGTGTTTTAGCAACCTTTGAGAAAGGTTTACGACGCAGCATGCAATGTGTCCTACTTTTGATTGACCATGTGTCTTTTGACTCACCCTGTATAATGTCGTATTACTTAGCATCACTGATGATTAAGTCCAGGGGGTTGATAATGGCAGTGCTAGTTATATTGTTGGTTCCAAATATGTGACTATAATAAGAGTATGGTGAGTTATGTGAGTCTTGTCTCCCGGTCTGCTACATTTGAATAAGAGAGAAATTTTTATTCTAAACATACAGCGTGAGTAAGCTTATGACAGATGGCAAAGCCCTGTGGCTGCATGTGGACATGAAGTTTCTGTCACACGGGTGGCTGACAACATGAACTACAGGAGGGTTGACGTGTGCACACACACAGATTTGTTTTTCTATCATGGTGAGGACTTTTTATTAAAATAATGATTATTGCAGCTAGATCTAGACACAGATATCAGCTTAACCTAAAATATTTTTAAAAGGTAATATCTCTGTGGGCAGAGATGTTGACCATCACTGGAGACTGTGTATGTAAGTGTAAGAGTGCAATGCTTGCCAGTTGTCAAGTACTTAACCGTTGTCTGTTCTGTAGCAGATCTGGTAAAGGCAGGTAGTGTAGAGTGTCTTTTTTTCAAAAGAATTTTGTCCACCTTTTGCACACAATTCACTGAAGTCCTCATATGTTCCCTCCTTATTGGCATTCTAACCCAGTCGATCACAATCTTCTTGGTGGACTTGTGTCCCCTTTATGGTTGGTCAGCGAAGTATCATCATTACAACTACCCCCCCCCATTACAAATAGACAGACACACACATACAGGGATGTATACATTTAGGTCACCCTGACAACAGTCTTAAAATTAAAGTTTCTGAAGCCAGTGTCTGCCAACTGAACATTTGTCCAAACCCTCATTTTCACTACAATCTATTAGTTTTCAGTACTACATATCTTATGATTACAACACTCA
Organism: Parotocinclus cesarpintoi; assembly: GCA_034780495.1. Taxonomy (NCBI): domain Eukaryota; kingdom Metazoa; phylum Chordata; class Actinopteri; order Siluriformes; family Loricariidae; genus Parotocinclus; species Parotocinclus cesarpintoi. Next base: position 8,242 of record JAUZSV010431306.1, on the reverse strand, counting down.
CCTGTATCTGAGCAGCTGTAATGATGCTGATTCTGAGACTAATAGCCTACATTAGCAGCTAACTTGGATATTTATCATCTGAAAATCTCCTAGCTTTAAAATGATTTTGCTTATACATTTCCTGTCCCTCTTCTGTACTTCTGGACAGCGTATCATTGTAATGGAAGAGTAAATTGCATTCCATCCTCTTGGGAAAATCTGTTATAGGTTTAATACTGTGTTGAAGAAATAATGTATCCATTATGTCAGACAAAATGTTCTCTAAAAAGTTGGTTATTTATTCAGACACTCTTGTGTCTTAACCCTGATCTATGCTATTTGAAAGTGTTTACAATATACACAAATACACTATACTTTTCATAAACAATGAATAAGCAAATCAACGAAACTCTGTGGGCTGCACGGTGGTGGAGAGTGGATGGCACTGCCAGCTCTGAGATCCCTGGTTCAATCTTGACCTTGGGCTTGGCCTGTGTAGGTTTTGAATGCCCACCTCTACATGCGTGGGTTCTCCTGGTTCCTACAAACATTCCAAAGACAGAAAGAAATATCCCATAATTAAATATTCCCTGATTTGTGTGAGCAGTGTATAAACTTAACACTTTTGCTTTTGGTTTGTTAACCAACGAATTTCGGCAGTAAGTGTCAGAAACCGTCGCATGGAAGCTTATCTGCATGCTTTTTATCCCCATCGGGGTCTCCACCTGACTGTAGTTTGTCATAACCGATTTGAGTGGGCAAATGCTCACATTCGATGGCGTATGGCACGTTGTAGATGTGAATGCCTAGATATACCGTGATGAGATATGGAAGCCCATTGTTGTGCCATTCATCCACGACCATTATGTTGCAGCACGATAATGCATTTTCCCATGTTGAAAGGATCTGTACACATTTTAAGTAAGCTGAAAACATTCAATTGCCAGCATTGCCAGCATACTCACCGGACATGTCACCCACTGAGCTTGTTTGGGATGCTCTAGATTGGTGTGTATGACAGTGTGTTCAAGTTCCCGGCAATATGATCAACTCTATGGGAAGCAGATATGTTGTACTGCGTGAGGCACGTGGCAATCACACCAGATGATGACTGGCTTACTGACCTCCAACCAACATATATTTTCTTGTAAATTTAATACTAATCTAATTTTATTTTATTCCTACATACAACTCCCAAGGATTTTAGGTCCCTTTTTGAAATTTTTGTCCTCCCAAGGTTTCTTAATTATTCATTGAAATGATGGTGTATTTTCTCACCAAATCTCACTGTTGGTTTGCAAAATTATGCTTGTGGGCATCGAAGCCTGAAAATCTGCTTTCAGACGTGTTCTTTTGTAAAAAGTGCTGTATAAATAAATATGACTTTGACTTACATTACATTACATTACATTACCTACTACATTAAATGTTTCTGTGCCATTCATTATGTTTTACTATAGTGCTAATGGTTGATTGCCTATCTGTGTCTTACACCTTTTGGCATGGTCTGAAATAGTCTGAAAAAAAATATTAGTTACAAGGGGTGACTTCACACTTTTGGTCAGCTCTAATTAAAGATCTGAAACCTGTGATTCTCACACTTTTCTGCTCAGTAGGTGGCGATATTACTGGATACTTACATGTACCTTCAAGGTACATTAAGTGAAATGAAGGTACATTTAATACATGTTCATAGCACTAAAAGCTAGTTGCTTTGTAAAACATTTAATCTATTTCATTAACATAAAAAAATTAAATAAAAAACAGTGAGCAGACCTTGTCTCAACACTCTACAGGAAGCCTAAACAAAGTCTGAATTCAGGTACCTTGGAGACGTGGCCTATCACGTTTCTTTTCAGCCCTAATTGCTGTTATATTTGGCAGCTCTTGCTGTTTTGCTTCATGGTTTTCTGACTTTTGTACGGCCTCCTGTGCAGATGCTAGACATAGACATAAAAAAGATATAAGCACCTCTAACCAGATTCCCCATATACCTCTTAGCTTGACAAAGTTTCACTCAAAGTGAGTTGATATAGTCGAAAAAGTGTTTCGCATTGAGCTGACGTGCTTCAGAGAGTCTCAGCTGTGGTCTGACTTGGTACACTCGGTTATCACGATGCTGTCAATGTGTGGCTGACTGTGATGGCAGAACTCTCTCCAGTGAGCTGAAAGACAAAATCTAATTATTTTCTTCTCCACAGTCATGTAGGCATTCTCTCCACAGCATATAACATGCAGATCTGAAAACCTTAATGTGAAGTAAATGACAGATCGTCTGATACGTCACTGCAAAAAATGGCACTAGCAGTGCATCTGACACATCACACTTCTAAGATTTCCACACTAAATTTAAAGAGTGCAAACACTGTCACCATCCAGTATTTGTCACAGACCCTGGTTTTCCACAGTTGGTGTAGCCCATACTAAATAATTGTAACCATTGCTCAGGAAGTTGAAGAGAAAATTGCAACAGTTATCAGTAAACAATTTCTGAAGGTTTCTTTCAGTGTCTTTACTTGACAATTGACATACTTGAGCTCTGCTATAAATGTAAATAAAATACTAAATAGATTTGAATTACATGCAGTAAATATATTATGTGAATATGAATAAATTTGACACAGACAACCATACCATAATAAATAAATTACAGTGACAAGATAATTATATTATAGTCCTTTTATACTTTTTACAACACACTGTGTTCAAAAATACCTGTTTGCAATCACTCAAACACATCTCATAGACTTTCAAACAATTCAATTCAATTTTATTTATATAGCGCCTTTTACAACGGAGCATTGTCTCAAAGCAGCTTCACAGCTTATTACACTTTCTTAAAAGGCCAATCCCAAGTTGAGCAAGCCTAGGGCGACAGTGGCAAGGAAAAACTCCCTAAAATTGTAGGAAGAAACCTTGGGAGGACCAAGACTCAACAGGGGACCAACTACATAAAAACTAGAAAAATACCAAAGATTACTGGCTGTCATCGGCTGTAGTCGGCTGTCCTCCTGACCTAAACTAGTAAATATCGGAAGATGCTTTTTGGAATGCTGAGGTTATATTAATTCTTAATTTTACACAACTTTGTGAAATCCATGCCATCTTGAGAACACATTGCATCAACAAGTGGAACCTACCAAATATTAGTAAATTCTGCTAAATATAAATTTTTATGCTGGGTATCTGATTTTTTATAAAAAACATTTATTACATTTAAGAAAAGTGCAAAATGGAAGAAATTAAACTAGTATTCTCATACTGCTTTTGCCCCTTGTAATTAATGCAAAATAGGTTACAAATTAAGTGGTAATTTAATGTGTTAATAAATGTAAAAATACAACTGTTTTACTGATGTTACGCAGCATTATATTAAAAATTCAGATTTACCTATTATCCCTCTTCTATATATAACATTGATAAAAAGCAGCTGGTGGTACAGTAACAGATAAATCTGCTCACAATCTTTATGTGTTTCAGTGCTGTGCCACATATTTTAATTAGAAAAGCATGAATAAGCCCACATCACACATTAATTTATGTAATCCAACTGTGAACCATAGGTTTGACAAAATTAGCTACATCCTAATGTAATTAAACTAGTAATGATATTTCCTCTTTTCAATATTTTTCTTGCAAAATACAGCTAGTGATTTTGGTCTGAATGACATTACAACACATTTTTCATTAAGCTGAATCTTGGTGCGTGTATCAACAAGGCACAAATTGATATGTTCTAGTGGCCACTACTTGTGCTAATGTACTAACTTACATTTTGCTGTTTTACTTAGTGATCTAGTGAATATCTTTAGTAAAAAAATAATTGTTAAGACAAATATAAAGTTGCACAAATCAGTGAAAATATAAGCAGTAAATTCTCCTAAGTTCACATTACTGGAGTCAACTGAAAATTCAATAATAACATTTAATTTAATAATTCAACTGCATTGTCATATGTTACAATCACACACTTTATTTATAGTCCCCTGCCTTAGCAGTGCCTGTATTAGCCTCCTTAGGTTCCTAAGAGAAGCAGACCATATGGGGAATTCATAACTTGGATTGCAACAGACACCCCTACCCAGCTCTAAAATGGACTGACGACATGCTCAGTGCACATTCACACCTGTGCCCCATGAATTATGTGACCCTGACCAAGAAAGCAAAATTAAGGGCATACTCACACTGAGCCTTGGCATTTTGAATCATGCTGGAGCATGATTGTCGCTACCCTCCCTAATTTGCACTTACACTGTATGCATTCCTCATCAGGATACTTTTAAAAGATGCGTTCACACAGCACAGCGGACTTTGCAGTTGTACATACTTGTGGCTTTTTTTGTTTTGTTTTGTTTTGTTTTTTTGGTACTGACACATGGCCCCCTCATAAGCCTTATAATAAATATGCTGCTCACAAATATTTTTATAAAGTTTTGGGATATTTCATTATGGGATCTTTCATTTTTTAGCAGTATATCTTTATTATGCAACACTATGATTTTCTACTTCTTGTGCTGCAAGTATAAGAAGATTTGAACAGAGGCAGCTGTGTTATGTGTTAGTACTGTGCAAGCTGTAACCTCTAACAAATACTGTAGAAACTGTGGTTACATGGTGTTAGAGAAGAACTAGTTACTTTACCTCCCCCACAACACACACATATACACGAGTGCATGTAAATGTACATGCATAAGCATACATTCAGTAATTTCGTTTTTAGTTGTGCTTAAATCTCGGCTAACCTTGACCTTTGTTTTTGTGGTGTATATTTGCTCTTATGGCTAGCTTCATAGCAACCAGAAATGGATAGAATGCCAAATGTGCATTTGAAGTGTGCAAAACCAATATTAGTTTTTCTTCTTTAAGACAAACCTATGCACTAATATTAATCACTTTTCTTACATACTCAGAGACCATCTGCAAATTTTAGTGTTAACAGTTGTCTTATGATTCTTGTGCTGTGTCCTCCAAATATCCATAGATCAGATTTATTATACAGAGACAAGAGGAAATTTTTCACCTACCATATCATACCGTATCATAGTATAATGAGTCCTTAGAGATTTTGGTCCATTCTGACATGATAGCATCACAACCTTGCTACAGATTTGTTGGCTGCATATCTATGATGCAAATCTCCCCTTCCACCACATCCAAAAGGTGCTCTAATGGTGTACGACTGGTAACTGTGTAGATTATTTGAGTACAGTGAACTCATTTTCATGTCAAAGAAGCCTGTTTGAGATGATTTGAGCTATATGACATGATGCTATGTTATCCAATAGAAAATGGGTACACTGTGATCATAAAGGGAAGACATGGTCAGCAACAATACTCAGTTAGGCTGTGACAACTCAGGTGATATTTAGCGGTCCAGTGTGTGCCATGAAATTGCCTCTCTCCATTACATAATCACCAACAGAATCAACCATTGACCCAAGGCAGGAAGGATTCATGAATCCAAGCTTAAGCCAAATTCTACCAAAACTACCATTTGAATGTTGCAGCAGAGATTGAGACTCACTAAACCAGACAACATTTGATAAATCTTCTGTTGCCTAAAGTTAGTGAACTCATGTGAATTCATGAGTAGCCTCAGTTGCCTGTTATTTGCTTACAGGAGTGGTCTTCTGCTGCTGCTGCCAATCTACTTCAGAGATGCTATTATAAAACAAGTTGAGTTACTGCTACCTTTGTATCAGCTTGATCCAATCTGGCCATTCTCACCTGATCTCTGGCACCAACAAGGCAATTTAATCACTCTCAACGGTTATTTTCTCTTTATTTTACCATTCACTGTAAACTCTAGAGACAGTCATGCATGAAAATCTTAATAGATCACCAGTTTCTGAAATATCTGCACTAACATCTGTGCCATACCAAACATCACTTAAATCACATGTATACTGCATTCTTATACTTTCCTGGCATTGTTATAGGTAGTCCCAGAGATTTTCAAGAGGATTCACATATAAGAATTGTGCAGTTTAGATTAGAAATATAATCTTGGAATGAAGGATTAGGTATGTTATGTAAGATAAGCAAAATATATAACCTGGTTGTCCAGCATCTTAGTGTAGACAATGTGGTTCAAATGTACTGTTACCTCAAACCACTTTTGAGGAAAACACCCTTAGATCCTAAACCGTTGTGCAGTTAAACCATTCGTTGCATGCAGTTCTTATTGAATGCTTCGTGAAGTCTTTGAAGTGTCTTTTTGCCTAATCTAACTGGGATTCATTGTGAGAAGAAGTAAGCAAAGGTGTCTTGTGTGCCAAGAATAGGAAGGTGATATCCTTCAGTGGCCAAATCACAGTCCTGACGTAATCCAACAGAAAGTATATGGACGGTTTAAAGAGAGCAGTGCATTGCCAGTCACCATGGAATTTGACAGAACTCAAACAATTTTGCAAAGAAGAATTGGCAAATATTTTTTAATATTGATGTGTGCAAAGCTAGCAACGGCATTACCAAACAGAATAATGGCTATAATGAAAGTTATGCATAAGGAGAATGATCTCTTTCCCAACCCTCTTTTTTTCTGAATGTTCTGAAGCATTTCCATTCCTTCCATTTCATAAAGTTTTTGTGAGTTCTGATTTCAGGATGTAGGATAAAGACAATGCTGCTTCAATTTTTCCAATACAGGGTGCCCTATAAACCTCTCTTTGCGGATATCAATATCCAGCTATAGTATTAGCAAAATCAATGCAGCCAAATATACGTGTACAAATCTCCCTTTCATGGCCGATTCAGGGTTGCATACAAGCTGCTGTGACTTTACTGTCGATATATTTTTTTATGGTCATGCTAACAAACAAGCATTTTTCTGTGCTCAGAAGACAGTGTCATAAAATATACTCGTATTTCATGAAGACATGAGTTTCAATGTCACATTATGCATGGCAATATAATTTTATTCACTTTACATATGTGCTTAATGCAGTTTGTGGATCCTGCTGGAATCTAGAGACACCGGACAATATGCTAGTCCAATGTATGACATATGCACAAACAGACAGACAGACAGACAGACAGACACACACACACACACACACACAGGACATTTTAAAAATCCACATAACACAATTCATATGGTACATAGTCTTCACTGTTAACAAGAACTCATGGCACAGTTATTTCCCCATAAGCATTAGGAATGTGATGGGAAGCTATCAAAGCACAGGATCCAGATCCATTTGATCCATATTATCCCAAATGATGAAGTATGATGAAGCAAGGTATTTGAATTACGAATTCAGGTGAGCTGAGCAGGCTTCAGCTGCAGTCCCCTTTGTAGACCCTGGAGATGCACATAAATGACATGGCACTGTGGATATGAGGGCAGCATTATTCAATGTTCTGTAGCCAATAAAAATAATTTTAAAAGTAGTAGTTGTCCATTCAGCACTTTGTTTAAAAGTTTTAAGTTTCTTAAGTATCTTTCCATGGGAAGCTATTGAGAATTAGCTGTAATTGCAGGTTTCCCAGGAAAAGACTCAACCTTGAGGGTCATAAGAGTCATCATGTAATGAGGGTAATCTGAGCTAAGGTGGTACACCTGGGCTTGTTGTTAAAGAATAACAACAACAACGAGTTTAACGTATATTACACCATTAACAGAACCTAAAGACGCTTCACAATATGAAAAACATAAATCAAATACAATCAACACTCATGAAGAGAAAAGAGGAGGGAAACAGGAAAGTTTAAGGAGAGATTTTAATTCCAGGAGAGTTGAAGCAGACCAAATGGACAAAGGAAGAGTGTTGGAGGGTGGGAGCAGCACATCAAAGGATCTTCCAACCATAGAGAAAAGCCTGAACCAAGGGACAGTGAGAAGGTTAGAATCAAAGGAATGCAGTGACCGGGTAGGAGTGTAGTGATGTACTAAATTGCAGCAAGACCATGGAGGGATTTTTATGTTAATATTATAATCTTGTACTATATGTTCAAGTTCACGTGGTTTTATTGTCATTTCAAACATATACAGTAGTGTACAGTATACAGTGAAACGAAACAACGTTTCTCCAAGACCAAGGTGCTACATAAAATAGTAAACTTCACAACATAAAGTGCATGTGTTCAGCATGTGCAATACAGAACAAAAAAAAAACAGATAGCCCGCTGACATTGTAAGCAGAAGGTGCAGATATGTCCATTGTTCAATATAAAGAGTGTAAACCATAGGTAGGTATAGCAGCATACGTGTGTGTGTGTGTGTGTGTGTGTGTGTGTGTGTGTGTGTGTGTGTGTGTGTTTG
>JAUZSV010431295.1:0-10276 GCA_034780495.1 Parotocinclus cesarpintoi | reverse complement strand
GACCAGAAGGTCAAGGGTTCAAATCCCACCTCTGCTACAGTTGGGTCCCTTAACAAGGCCCTTAACCCACAATTGCTTGGATTGTAACACTGTATGAATTGTAAGTCGCTCCGCATAAGGGCGTCTACTAAATAATGTAAATATGGTGGTGGTGTTAGTGTGTTTTGCTGGCGGTACTGGATCAGACACAGCAGTGCTGATGGCATTTTTAAACACAATGTTTATATATTTTGCACTTTTGTTATTGCGCCACATTTTTTATGTAAAGTCAGAGGCAACAACTCGTGTGTTGCTGCAGAGCTTGTCCATGGTATGCTGGTAGCTGGGCATTTTGGTAAGTGGACTGTTCTCAGGCCAGCAGTGACACTGAAGTGTTTAAAAACTTTAGCAGCACAACGCACACTAACACAAGCACCATATCAGGGTCACTGCAGTGCTGAGAATTATTCATCACCCAAATAGTACCTAATCTGTGCTGGTCCTGTAGGGGTTCTGACCATTAGAGAACTGAGTAAAGAGATCAAATTAACAAAGGATGTAGAGAAACAAATGGACTGCAGTACACAATTGTAGAAATTGCAATTGAGCAATGTGTAGAAGCAAAGTGTACCTTATAAAGGGACTGGTGAGTGTACCTTTACCAGATTATCACTTTAATTCCCTTCACCTAACCATCTGTATCTATCAATTTATAATGTTACTTTTTTTGATGTACTTATATAGAACACAATTATTGTTTAGTTTTCATATTTCATATATCATATTTTAATATCTCAATACTATTGGTGTCCTGGATTTGTTTCATGTACAATATGTTCCCCCTCCCCCAATCAACCGTGGTTTATCAGCATACAGTCACTTTTATATTATTGTCATTCATCCTCGTACCATTATCTTATACTCATAGGAAGCTACTCAAAAATAATCATTTACTGCTTTCATTTTTAAAAAGATATTAGCTAAGCCAAAGCTAGCTACAACATATACTTTAATTATTATAATAATTATTTTAAAGTGATAATCCAGATTAGTAAAGTTTTTTTAAATAAAATGTAATAAACTATAAATGACATAAAAGGTGATTATCTTAGACATTATTGCTGCCTTTCTAAAACAATACACTGCACTACACAGAGACTACACAACTGCACTTTAACTTCCCTTCTTTTCAAGTGTGCTTTTTCAGCTTCTCTTAGTCAAATTTTAAATATTAGAGAAATATTCACTATCTGCCATTGTGTATCGCTCATGCTGTACTACCCTCAGCAAAAACTATGGAATCATCACAATTTTCAAGTGTTCATTCAGACTATACTAGATTCATGCTGAGAAAGAAAAGCTGCCATTATCAACAGCATCAAAATCACACTGAGTATTTTTTTTGCTCTTCCAAAGGCTTTGACGGCTATCTGAATTCTTTTATCCCATTGACTTCACTAATGACAAACAGTTTTCTCCATCAAACTGGCTTTGCAGGATGGTGCCTTGTCGTAGGCCAAAATAAAATACTTAAATTTATAATTAGATTGAGACCCAGCCTTTTTGCAGACTATATCACTGGATCTATATGGCTGTCCTGAATAACTACATTAACAGCCTTTTCTGTGGCAAGATGCATTATTATCCTAAACATGACTTCATCATGACCGAACCCATTTTCAATTAATGGAAAGAGCAAAGTGTCAAATTCCAGTTACTGATTGAGGTAATTATTTCCGTTTCCTCTGGTCCTTTACTGAGCAATGACTTTCTCCTTACAGCCCTGACAGACACACCCCTGTTGTTCAGTGGATTCATGAACATTGGCTAATGTTAATGTGAGAGGAGTTTAGGTGCTTAAAAGTTAATCAGGGTTCTCTTGTAGACAGTCATTGATGTCTTGAATGTCATCTCATTGGTCCTTTACCTGACATGCAAATTTGTATCACAAATGATTGGGCAAATTGAATCGGTTGTTTTCTTCATATAGTTGTATGTTTCGTTATAACCAGACAAAAGTCCCAGCATCATTATCTTAGCCAATGCAGATTTGTGATTCATTGTTGTTTTCACCTATTTGTTTTTTGTTTTGTAGTGCATTTTCTATTGTCAAGGCATATTATTTTGAGATTTCCGTTCTGACCTGGTCTTACCTTTGTTTATACTTGGTACTAGACACTACAGATTGTAAACAACCAACATCTTTTGTTACACTTTTACTTGGATTGGATTCTTGAAGGATTGTTATAATTGTTTCAGTTGAAAACTCTTGTTGTGATTTTTTTTTTTTTTTTTTTTTTTTCAGTTTGCTTACTCAGATTTACATATTGTAACTGCTTCCTTTTGACTATAGGCTAAGAGTGACAATTTTTTTTAATTGATCCGGAGAGAAACCTGCTGTTCATGTGATTTATTCATTTGAATTTAGAGGGCATTTTGTAAGCTGTGCTGTTTATTTGGTTTAAGCATGCTGTGAGGTTTGATGATTTGGCTCACTGAAATATTGAATTCTACCAAAGTTAATTTATAATGGCACTTGGGGAATGGCAGTTTGAAAACTATTTTTGAATTTTCTGTATTTCTGTGTAAATATGACCTCAAACATCGATGAAGAACTAAACGTTTCTGTGAAATGTTGACCAATTTTTTTTTTTATGACATTCAAGACCTGAAAAGGCTAACTTTATACTTCTTGAATCAACTTTTGTCTTTAGGGACATTATACAATGCTCACGAACTTAGGGACTATTTTATTAGGGCATATTTCACTTTGAAATATCCCCTAATTTCTGTAAGCAGTATATCATTCTGACTTGTGTCTGGCTCTGCACTGTCAGCAAAGTTAACTTCAGCTTTGTCAAATTCCACATGTTCTGTGAGGGGATGCTGTTTTAAGTGTTTTATTGTTTTGAGTGTTTTCTGAGTACTTCCTCCACTGCTTATTTCATCATGCATACCACAAACAGCACTCATTCACTGTGAAGAACTAGAACACTGAAGACATGGTTGTAACTCAAATAGCACTCGGTCACTGCTCCATCACTAATACTGCACTATATAGAGCACTTTGGAGCACAACTAAAATCTAACACGTCATTCTGCAAGGTAAATAGTTTTTTAAGTTCCCCCCTTTAAACCCTTTAGTCATAACAGTCAAGGCACTAAATTGCCCAGTAACTTATACAGTTTATTATACAGACAATAACCGCAAATATAATGATATGTAGGTTTAATCTGAAAGGAATGTTTATTTACATTTAGCAAATAAAATGGGTCAGGTTTAAAAGGTTGTTATTAGGGTAAGATATTCTACTGACTGAAGCAAGATCCTGGTGTTATAACAAAGGTCTAGGATCCCCTTCTATTTGATTGATCATTATAAATTTGGAAGAAGATATTAATGTTAATATTAACAGTCAGAAAAGTAACTGGAGAGTTATACAGCATTAGCAATAGCAGCTCCACCAAGATCTGGACTTAACAGATAGCATATACCTATCAGATGAATCAATCTCTGTTCAGCCTTGGATGGTGTTTAATGAAAGTTTGTAAATAACACAAAATAAAATCTTTGTGCATGATGAATCTGATTTCCACTCCTTTCAGACCTTTGGCTCTGGTTATTAATAGCTTTATTTTCCAGATTTAAATAGCCATTAACTTTTCTTCTTTTAGCTTTCATTTTGTCAGTGTTTCACTTGTGTAATTATAACTTTTACACCAGTTTAAGTTTTGCATGAGCTTTTTAGGGTGGCCGTTGATGCTAGGTTTCATGCAGATCAACACTTATAGAGCATTAATGGAATGGCTACAATTTCTCTCAGCCAATCAGATTGTGGCATTGGATATAACTGGAATAACATCGAATAGAATATTAATACTATAGATTTTTGTAATACAATTGTTTTTGTATTTCATTCTTAAGATATTTTTACTTTTGATACTGTTTTGCTTTAGTTACAGCCATGTGCTAGACAGTGTGATAGTGTGACATAATTAAAATTATAATAAAAAAAAAAAAAAACAGTGCAGTATGAATCAGTAGTACTAGCCAGTATCCAGAGTTCAGATTTGACATTTGATAAAAAATAGGACTTTGGAATCCACCTGCAGTCTCTTCCCAGTGCAATTGTACTGTTTCCAACACTAAGATATAGCAGCACATTCTTTAAAGTTGCAAGGTGGAGCCAATTTTGGATCAGACCTTTTGGTTAGTACGTACCTTTGATTTGGGGTTAGATTGAGTTGTGGGAAATTTGGAGGCCAGGGCAACATGTTGTTTTATATGGTGCTTTAATATGCTACAGGGGGCCACTCTCATTGGGTAATACAATACAGCTGATTTTGTGTACCTGTTACCAGGTGGCAAGTATGACATTGAGGTCACCCTTTCATAGAAACTTGTGATGACGTGACTGTTATTATTTATATGTGGTATTGATATAGGCAGATTTACTTTATTAAGATTATTCCTATAGGTTTGCATGTATCATTGCATTATTCAGATTATGCAAAAGTCAATTTAACAGTTCATAATACAGTTCAGTTGATTTCCACTCTGTGTAATTGTAAATGCTTAAAGATCATGCAAGCATAACATCTTCCTTCTGATTTTAAGCTGGTGTTTAGCAAAGCACTGTGGTCTCTTTTAGCACTAAGCTGCTGAAGCCTATTTAGCTATCTCTTTTAACCAATTTTCAGTCAGCAGCCTTTTGACACACGTGTTGCATCTGGTCAAAGCAATGTAAGAGCGATTGAGGCAGTAATGGATAACTCTACCAGCGTTCTGTGATTTTTACCTGCACAGACAGTTGCTTAGGAGACCAGGCCATGTCTTCACTTAAAACAGTTTGTTTGGGTTTACTACAGGTACACTGGTCTCCTCCCACAGTCCAAAAACATGCAGGTTATGTTAACTGATTACTATAAACTGGCACTGACTTGAGTGTATACATGTGACTAGTCTAATAGCGACACTAAATAAACAAAGAAATCATATTTTGATTGATTGCTGTTGTCTTAGTTCAGCAAATAATTGTTGGCAATATTTTATTATGAAGTTTGTTGCTGCAAACCTGTCTTTTTTAAGCAAGGCCTGTGATTCTTTTGGTAATAAAAGTAACTTGCTTGCATTACATAACTTTTCAAACAGTCTAAAGAATTGGTGAATAAAACATGGCTCGCAAAAATTGGGGAGATTGAATTTAATTGTCCTATGGTTTTTCATGTATCTTCCTACCGGTAAATGTGTTTGTTATTTTGTGAAGAGCCAAAGCCTCTCGGCTGAGAGAAATTTGAGGACGTAAAGAATAGAATGCACTTAGAGGAATCATAAAATGTGTATCCCATAAGTCCCTTCCTTAAATGTATTTCCTTTGGACATGAACTCCATGTTGTTAAATTATCCTGTAACACTGTGGTTAGGCAGCTTATCTTTTATGATTCATAAAGATTTTAGAAAATGTAAAAATATTAGATTCTGACAATATTTAATGCATATATGTTTGATGGAATGAAGGGTTATTAGTCAGCTGAGTAACTAATCTAAGTTGCTAGTAAGCTATTACATGTAACTATCGACTCATCAGTGTTTTTGGGGCCGATACAGATCGCCCATTACCTTTAAGCACTATCAACTGATTGCTAATATTGATCGAGGACAGCACAATCACAGAATAAACATGGGCTGTGTCTGAAACTGCCTGCTTCCATTCTGATGAGGATGCAGCATACTGCTTTAAAGGTTGAGCAGTGTATACTGAATGGAATCTAGTATGTACTGCTTTAGTATGACATTTCAGAAGCAGCTGCGGTCTAAACTGATTTATTACAATTTATAACAAACTATCTTGTCATGCAGCTGAATACAATATGGGGTTTCTTTGACCATTTTAATCACTTATTCGTAACTTAGTTTGCATTTCCATCTAGTGGTGACCTGTAACTGAGGGGGTTTGCGCTGGGCTGCATCAAACTACCATCTAGTTATGTGTATTTGCATATTTGGGAATGTATGTATATATATATATATATAACTTTTCTGTGAATTTTTTAAAGTGACTACTTTTGTTTTAAAGTTACAAATTGTCATATTTTAGCGGCTAGCCCTAGTCTGGTCTTCCCCACACAGGAAGGAAGCAGGAGTTCATAACAGTAACAATTAACAACCTAATAGAGCAGAATAGTCAAATGTTTTCATGGAAATTATGGGTAGATTGTAATCTTGCTGTAAAATGAACGTACAGAGGCTGTCAATTTTTCTCTTGATCCAGAAAAATTACTTTGAGATTATTACTGGTTTCTTTTTTTTCTGTAGATGCAGTGACCGTCTGACCAGTGGATGTCTGCAGGCTGTCATTGTCTGGTGAGCACTGGAGCCACGGGAAGTACAAGTGGCAGTGATTTCTTTAAGCCAACGCCCGTGTCTGATCGGTGATCTCCTGCGAGGGAGACAGCAGCTGCTGTAAACACCTTCCGCCTGATCCCCTTCCCTCCTCACTGCCACTATGGTGCTGTCACAGAGGCAACGAGATGAACTGTAAGCCCCACTGGCTGTTTGATTTACTTTTGCTAACACATAATTTCACCCAGGCTATGTTTACATACCCATTCATTAGCTTTTTCTCATTTCCAAATGAGGTGTGCATGAATTTCATTAGTACTTCACTCAAATTAGCTGACTGTGGTGTGTGGCTACTAAATGCTTAATGTAGGTGGCAGGTGTGTTACTGTCGGGACCCTGAAGACTGGCACAGTTGCACGTGCTTAAATGGGAGGCTGTGGATGAAGCTGCTGCCAACCAGCCAGTATGGTGCACAGTGCCAGTATGGATTTAATCTGCACACTGCTGGATATGTGAGCTTTAGGCTTTTCTGTTGTATGTGGTGGTAGACCTCAGAAATGACATTTATACCTCAGTCTGCCTCATAATCAGGTCAATATAGTTATTTAAATGTTCCACAGAGTCCTGCAAATTTCTGGGATTAAATTGAATGGGATTTAATCATGATAAACCTTTTCAACTGTACAATAAGAATAATTATGCCAAAGTACAGACAATGTGTTTGAAAATGAATTGAACTGTTTATATAACGTACAGTCTTTGCCATGCAATCTGTGAGAACTGACTGTTTTAAGCTGATGCTGTGTTTAGACTGTGTAATCAAACGCTTCCTCTCGGAGGAGATTTATCTGTTGCACTGGGTGTTGGTTGTGTGAACATGCATGTGTGCCAGTAACTGTACAGATCCAAATTCAAATGCCTGTCAGCAAAGCAAAGCCCTCATGCTGACCTCTTTCTCTGCTAGTATGGGCTATTTAAAAGGCGTGGCCTCCATGGAAACCCCAAATCCCATTACTGGCTGACGGACTGTTTGACAGCTGCTTAGTTGTCACATGCTGTGTGTGCACACGCTCAGCCTTAAGTAGCCTCCTCCACGCTTTCCCAGTCAAGAACTGTCTGAGATTAGCGGTCTTTTAAGTATAATGCTGAGCATTTCAAATTTACAGTCATTAAGTTCAGAGTTCCCCTGAAAATGCAATGAGCTTGTTTTATACATAAACTGTATGCAAGAGAATATTCTCCTTTTCTTCTTCCTCTATTCAGCTTTTTGTGTTAAGCTCGTTGTATACTTTCAACAAAGGAAGAACGAACTGAAAAGGCAGACTGCCGAACAGGCAGAAATCGTATCGCTCAAAAGAAAAATGTATACATAATATGAATAGACAAAATTCAAACTGAATGTTCTTTTTATCAAATAGAAATGGTACACATACAAAAGATCCAAGATAACAAAGCATGCCAGAAGATGATGGTTTTTAGTGATTGAAAATGCTAACAGTGCTCTTGCTTTATCGGTGCTATACTAAGTAGTTTCATTTAGCTACACAAGCATGTCCACATTCAGATAATTCAAATACTTGATGTGTTAAATAAACACATTTAAATTCAATTAAATACCTTTGCAAAGCCATTTTGTCTTGGTAATGAGCACGTTTTTTATAGCGTTGTTGAAGGAAGTTTCACCTCAGTAACCTAGAAGCAGGGGGTGTGCTGGGGAGGGCAGTTCCCTAACCAGAGGAATCATCTACCCATCCATTGAAAACAGCAAATAACGCTGCTATAGCCACTTTTGATCATTAATTAAATGTTCTTGCTAAAATATTGCAGAGTTAAGGCTTCTACCTCAAATGACTTTCTGCTACAATTAGGATTCTATCCCAAATAGCCATTGGCTGATAAACTATATTACAGCAATAACTAAAATCCTCATCGATAGCTTGCAAATTATCGTCTAGTGCATTCTGTTACAGTGCATTTAATTCTAAACGTTTTTGGTAAACTAATTACACAAAAAGCAGCAAATTATGATTTCCGATATATTATGATCCTGAAAATTTGAGTGCTTTATATTCAACTGTAGCTTCTGTTTGTGATGGAATAAGCATTAACTTAATTCACTGAGTCGACTCGGGTACTTGAGCCAGGTTCTCAAATTTACACATTAAAGACGTGAAGAAACAGTTTGGTCGTAGGCGTTCCCAGTTGCAGCATGTAATAGCCCCGTTATTTAATTTTATTGTTTTATTTTTAATAACGTGTTCTTTTAATTCGTTTGCCTTTTAAAATGGAGCCCTGTATGGTTTGGCGTTTGGAGCCATGTTCTGGTTTTAGCATTCTTTGAACAAGAAAGTAAGTTTGTTGTTTGAAAGTTTCTTGTAGTGGATGCACAATGTGTGCACAATTTTAGGCAAGTGAGTATTTTGACCATTTCATAATTTGTATGCAATTTTTCATACTGTATAAACTTGATGGTTATTGGATTTAAGCATGTCAGGCTATGTGCGTTTGTGTAATCGACAGCCTATTTCAAGGTGTGTATAATTATTATGCAGCTGCTTTTCTTCAATCAAAATGGGCGAAAAATGAGAATCAACTGATTCTGTAAAGTAAAAAATTGCAAAAAGCCTTTTCACCAATCTTGAAATTAAGACATTGGGATGTGATCGCAAATACATCAAATATATTTTTGTTGCAAATAGTGTTAAGGAAAACCCCCCTCAAATTAACGGACGAAGATTTTAGATCCTCCAGCCCTGTCATACTGCAGAACGGCAACCTGTCTGAAGTGCCCAGAAGTACAGTGTGTTCTGTGCTCAGATGCATGACCATGGTAGGGAAGGCTGAAAACTGACCAAAAAGGTTTTATGGACTGATGATGTGCAAGTGACTCTTGACAGACCAGATGGATGGGCCTATAGCTGGATAAGTAGCAGGCACAGATGCCAGCAATGTAGAGGTACTGCTGTGGACTGGTATTATTAAAGATGATTTAGTTGGCCCTTTTTCAGGTCCAACGAAGTTTGACTCTCAATCTACTGCCAGTTTTTACTTTGTTCAAGCAGTGGTACAGGGAAAAAGTCTGCATCTTTTAAGAAAACCATGATTTTTATGTCGGACACATCAAAGTACTTTGTGGCATAAGTAGTCAGGAGGAATTAAAGATGAAAAAAGAATGACATGGGCCCCCTTCCCCTCCTGACATAAACCCTATTGAGGACTTGTGGACCCTTTTTAAAGGGTAAATATATGGTGGATAAAAACAGTACACCTCTCTTATTAGTGTCTGGGAGGCTGTGGTTGTCGCAGCAAAAAAAGTCAACTCTGGAAGGCTTTGTGAATGGAAGGTCGATCACTGTTATTGAAAAGCTGCAGAGTTTGTTGTTTATACTCAATTTATGAAAATAAACAACTACAAGCCATTGTAACAACTTTTGTAATAAATGACATTGTATTCAGCTTTTTTTGTGCAAAAGGTCATATCAGTATTTCACCTTTTTGCTGTTGCTTTTAGATCTATTTACTCTTACTCCCAACTATTATTAGTTATGTTTGATTTAAGCTAATTACTTGAGTGAACATAAATGGCCTTTTGCAGATATGAATTTTAAGCTGTCATAAACTTGTTGTTTTTAAAACATGACTACTCTTATTATACCGTAATAAATGTAACACCTGATGAACTGTTTGTAGTGCAGTTGTAACTGAAAAAAATAAGAATACAGCGTTCCCTCGCCACTTTGCGGTTCACCTACGCGGCCTCAGTGCATGGCCGATTTAAAAAAATATTAATGGAAAAAAAATTGGATGGATTTTCGCTGTTTCGTGGGATTTTGCGGAACCTTAGCATTAAAAAAATATCAATTTATAAAAAATATTTATTCTAACAAGAAAGGAATGTTATAAATTATAAAATATTAGGATTTACAGTAAATAGCCGATGTCTACTCAATGTGT
>JAUZSV010431284.1:0-10276 GCA_034780495.1 Parotocinclus cesarpintoi | reverse complement strand
AGTGGCTAAGTGGCGACTTGTGGCTTTTTTTTGTAGTAAATGGAAATGTTAGGCAAAGACCTGTAGGTGGCAGTAGACGGTAGAGTTTTCGGGTAGTGATGCAGGAGACAAAGATTTTCCTGGGATTTTACATACGGATATTACATACTGTACACGTGTTTTAGTCCGATTAAGCGGAATTTTGGTCCAAATAAGCAGAATAACATTACACATATATAATGGGATTTGTTTCGGTACTTTAGGATTTAGTCCAAATAAGCGGCTGGTCCCATTAACCGGTGGTCCAATTAACCGGATTCGACTGTATTTACCGTAGATTCTTTTAAAAATGCCCTCACGTGTTACTCTTTTGTTAGGTTGTTTCATATTTAAGGTTATATATATTCACCCTGCACTGAGGTGCCTAACAGACGCCTAGATAGATCACTGGCAGTTTTCGTAAGGTGAATATTTGAACCTTTGACAGTTCTTGTCATGATAAGGGCCTGACCTTGTTCTACTGCATTTAACAGGATATGCCTATTCAGCAGAAGCTTAGCCAGGGTAGTTTGCATATGGCTCATTTGCTAACCAAATCTTTCTCTCTCTCTCTCTCTCTATGCACGAGTCTTTTTTATAACCATGTTTTTTCTCTTTATACTGTGTCAGTGAAATGAGTGTATGTGATTAGGGCTTGGAATTTAGCTAGGATTTTGAGTAACCACACGCTGTGATACGTTGGTGCTGTAGGTTCCTCTTTTCACGATTAATGTCTGTCTTTCCTGAGGCTCCAACAGTTCTTGGCACTTCTGCCCTGTCCTAGCCATGAAACGTTTTATCTGATCCTTTTTTTAAAAACAGGGGTTTTAAAGATCACGCATCATTTATTAGCCAACGGATTGACATTAGTATGGGATGGACCCTGTGTGTGTCTCAGTGGAACCCCCATCAACAATACACAAACACACTGTTAGATGCTGGCACACGCCTATACGAGGAAGTCCGCGGCTCAAACCCCTTCAGTCGCCCCCCCCCAGACCAGATTTCACCCCACCCACTGAGCAAACCCACATCTGTCACCAGTGATTGGCTGCCTGTGGGGGAATGTGATTTGATCTACGACTCTGCACCAGAATGCAGCCCTAACTGCCGTGTGACAGACCCTGGTTTTGGGTTAATATATAAACACTGATTTGCATAAGCACCACTGATTTGTTTACGAACCACCAAAGTAGAGGCGCAGTCTGTTCCCTTTTCACACTGATTTCTACATGTTTGAAACTTCCACCGGTTTGGTCAATACTGTTACTTATAAAGTACTTTATCCAAAATGTAGAAGCTTTGAAAAACTTTCCTCAAGTAAATTTAACATAATGAAGCTTTATTACCTGTTTATGCGCATTCATGTCTGTGCACGTTCACCTAATGAATGAACAATCTGAGGTGGTCACTGTGGTGGTGCAGTGGTTAAGATACTCTGGACCAGAAGGTCAAGAGCTCAAGTCCCACCTCTGCCACACTGCCACTGCTCTGCTCTTGAGCAAGACCCTTAACCCACAGTTGTACCAGTTGTAAGTCGCTTTGGGTAAGAGCATCTACTAAATACTGTCAATGTAAATATAAGGCATAAATGCTCCCAGGATGTCAATCCATGGGGGCAACATTGGGAGGGTGATCCCCCGACCAGCCATCCTCCCTCAGACACAATTCATTGTGTCAGTATGCAATGCCAGATCCATCCAGAAGGCACTGCCAGGACCAGTGTTACCTCTGCGTGGCCTGATCTGGGTCAGGGACGATCTGGAGCCTTACCTAGAGGTCATTGGATGCAGGTAGAACTTCAACCTGAACCAATCCAAGATTCTTCAAACCTCTCCTGTGAATCTAATAAAACCTAACAACCTCAGGAATTGCCATTTCTACTCAAATTTATGTTCCTTCTTCGGGTAAGACTTAAAAATAATAATATTCACCTCACAACATTTTAACATTAATAATAAGGCAAGTCAGCAATAAGCAAGTTAGTGGGACAATATGAAATTAAATACAAGTGAATACTGTTAGAGATAAGTTGGGTTAAAGTTTTAAGAGCTGCATTCTACATTTGAGTTTTGGGACTTTTTCCAAATGATTACTTCATATTATGTTCTCAGTTACATTGTGTGCAAGTTATGGCTAACTTTGTGTAACTCAATGTAATCAAATGTTTAGAAATAAGTCAATTCTATAGATCTTTAACATGTTCCTCTTAGTTAATTGAACAAAAATAGATTTAAGCAATTACGTAAGAGGAACTTAAGTCGATTTTAAGGAACTGGCGTTTCAGATTGAGATTTGAGAGAAATGTAGCAGCGTTAAATAAATAAAACAAATGCAAATGATCAGTCGAAATAAAGGAGGAGGAAATAAGACGCTCATGGTTTGGGATTTTCCTAACTGTCTGTTTTGTTTGAGAAAGCCTGTGCCTGTACTGCGATGTCATCCTAAATTTGTTTGTCAAAGCAGTTGGGGCAGGATTGATGGGAGTGATGGGAGTGTTTCCAAAATCTCTCCCTTACTGTTGTCTAACTGTAGCCCAAATCCCTTGTGCTAACATTTTTAAACAGAAGTAAAGCTTGAGAGCTTTTTATAAACCCCTGTGTTTGTCTTGCCGGTCCACTTAAGGACAGTGTACAGTACCTAAAATGTTTTCATAGCTGCAGAACGGTGAGGAGCACAGGTGTTACGTTAGTGCCTTCTCAACGTGGTTCGTTCCTCCATCCCTGGAGGGTTCCAAAACCAGTTCGACAGGTGTTTTGCATGAGTTCACGGCACACCGTTGAATGAAGCGCTACCATACAGAGATTTTACCCTGCCTTGGGCAACAACAGTGCACCAGACAGAGCAGAGTCAACGGGAACTGTGCATCCGGATCCTCTACAGGGCGGACACACTAAAGCAAACAGAGCCAGGCACGATTTCCAGGCTTCACTTCTCAGGTGTTAGGTCAGACAGAGGACTGTTCTAGTTCATTTCTTATTCTTCCACTTTACTAGAGGCATGACGGTTAAAAACCTTTATTTATACATTTGATTACAGCTCATAAATAGTATATCCATTTATGTTCAACACTTAAATATCTAATTTAAAAAAACAAGGTTTATATGGCCCCTAACAAATAACACACCTCAAGCTGGACTCTCTCAGAGAGAGTCACATTTGGTTAAAAACATTCAGGTCTGTTGAAAAAATGTTGTTTTTTGGGGAGGGGAAGCTCAGGGTGGGATAATGATCTCCTTTTTATTTGCAAGTACTGCAAATATCCAAGCCTTAAGAACAACTGGTGAGGTGCAACACACACATACATGCTTATTTTCTTATATGTACATATTCAACACTAATAGACCATTGGACATTCAATTTTTGGTCATAGGTATGTCTAGGCCCTTTCTAGGGGTGCTCAAGCAACCCTAAATTGAATACCAGCACCCCTAAAAGTAGTAAGGAGTCATTTTGTTGTTGTTGGGTTTTTTTTACATTGAGAGTATATGGTTTAAACATGATACACCTCTTGCTTTGCAAATGGTTTGATCACAGAGTCAGCCTTAATGGATATTTTTCCAGATTTGCTGGTGTCTTTACAGTCTCAGAGTTTCCCCCTACCCAAAAATTATACATTCTTAATTCACATTCTTAAAAGTGTGGGAATGACAGCCCAAAATTACGTTAAAATCTAGTTTTTTGGAGAGTTGGGTAAGCTCACTGGGTAAAGCTCTGCTAAAAGAATCTCTACAGTTCCAGGAACCGAACCTAACTCTGGGACCAACAGGCAGACCTCACCTGGCCAGAGCCTGCGTTCGGATTACGCCACATCTGGTGGTAGAGTGCCGGTTCACAGTACTGAGTGACCCTAGCTTGTGTCCCATCTCTGGCAAGGTGTGTTTTGTCTGTTAGTGTTTGATCCCTGGTGCCTTTAAGTCCAGAAAGGGTTACCTGGCACTGCCTTATGTGTCTGTCTGTACTATAGATTAGAGTCTGAAACACTGACCCAGGGGTCCAGCTTGATGCTTGATGAAAATTAAAATTAAATAATAATAAATTACAATACACTTTTTGTGCAGTGTTTTTCTACTAGTCTGAACGTTCGAATTTCTGGTCTTCTAAGCTCCTGCTTTTCCACTGAGCAATACCCATAACCTTTATCAGCCCAACTTTTATAGACACATAAACACAAAACAGTGTGTTATACTAAATAAACTTGATTTAGTGTCTTAGATTAAATAAGAAGCGAGTAGAAATATAGTGTGTATTATTAAGTAGATTTGTGTTGGCCTTAGAAATATAAAATCCATTCAGATCCAGGAACAAAAGCCACAGGAAAACTTTTTATCAATAAACTTTTAAATCCTGTGGTTTAAACCATACAAGCTACTGCTAAAGTTTAGTCTGTCTGTAAAAGCATAACATCGTCCACCTATAACAGATCCTCAAATGCGTTCAGTTTGGCTGCCTTATAAATCCTTAGAAAGTGTGTTCAAACTTCATGTCGCTTTAGAACCACAAACAGAAACGGTCTAAATGCAAAACTCACACTGTTTTTGACAATTGTATTTTTTTACAGGGTAAACAAAAGCCAGAGCCCCGTACATGCTACAGTTTATAAAAGAGGGTTCCCAGCTCTGAGCATGCTCAGTTGGAGTCGGTAATGATTACTTTGCTTTTCATTCTGGCTGTGTTACTTCAGGCTGTGCTGGCTCTCGTGGTGTCGTCGCAGGTCCACCTTCCTCTGGAAGCCCTTGGTGCAGATCTCGCAGCCGAAAGGCTTGAATCCTGTATGCTTTCGGCTGTGTGTGATGAGGTTCGAACTCTGGCTGAAAGCTTTACCACAAACCTGGCATTTGTGCGGCTTCTCGCCTACATTAGGACGGAAAACAAGATCATTATGTTAATGTGTTAAATGAAATATGGACGTCATTAAGATTGTGTCAAATGAATCTTACGTCTCGCATTTGTGATTAACCGTTTTTGTTTGCCAGTCGCTTTTGGACCGCATCTCCCTGCATACACTGATCACTTTTGTATCCATAAAACTGTTGAATTCGATCTTAATTGGTTACGGAATGCTGTTCGAATTCGGATTCGAATTCGGATTCGGAAATGCATACAGTAGTAGACTGTAGTAGCCTAGCAGATAAGGTACTGGACTCTGGACCCGATGGTCCAGGATTCAAATCCCACCTCTGCCAAGCTGCCATAGTTGGGTCCCTGAGCAAGGCCCTTAACCCAGCATTGCTTGGATTGTAAGACTGTATGAGTTGTAAGTCGCTCTGGATAAGGGTGTCTGCTAAATGCTGTAAATGTTAATACAGGTTTTATTAAGGTTCAAATTTAGGGGCAAAACATTTTGAAGGGACCATCTGACGTCCAAATTTGGCCGAATAAATGTTAAGCGTAAATTTCCACACTGTATATAAACACCAGATTTTGTTCTTGTTGCCAGATCTAGGCTCGTTGAATCTTTTGTCTCTGTTGGTCTACCTTCTCTTTTTCTTTCCATGGTTCGTTTTGTTTACCAGTTATCCTGAGGTTCATGTTCTGCCTGCTCTTGTCTAGTGTAGCATACTATGTTTAGCATTAGCCTTGCTTAGCATCTTGTTTTGATAGTCAATTTTGCTTAACTTGCTGTTTAGACCATTTCCACTGACCTGGTTGTATCTCAGGAAACTCTATAACTCGCCTTTACTTCCTTACATAAACAAGCGTAACAATTTCTACTTAAAATGTGTTAATTCATTCTAGTTATATCGTTCGTTTCAGACGGGATATTATTCTTCGGTACACTTGCATTACTAGCTGAATCTCCACCAAACATGATCAAGCTTCGTTTTAGGCCACTCCTTGTTTAATCGTTTGATTCGCGGCACTGGTTTTCCAACAAAAATGGAATAACGTGTTTTATGAGACACAAATGAAGTTGAAGAAAATGCTAAGCAAAACGACTGCGTCAAATCAACATGCAGCAAAGATTTGCGTGCTCTCCAGATTTCACTGGAAGTGCCACGGTGTGCCGTAAAAGAGGAAGCTGTCCACAGCAAAGCAGGAAAATCAGATAAGCAAACGAGCCACACATTTGTTTAGTTTCTTTTTTTTTGATTTATCTGTCGCTGCATTGCTGTTGGAAACCGTGTCTGGGAAACAAAACAGTTTCTATATCGCACGATCAGAGCTATCCAGGATTGTGTCGCTCACCTGTGTGGATGTAGGTGTGTTTCTTCATGTCAGATTTCTGGTGGAACCTCTTGCCGCAGTACTGGCAGGGGTACGGGCGGGTGTCTGAGTGGATCAGCAGGTGCGTGGACAGGGTGGAGGAACGCTTGAAGGTCTTGCCGCACATTTTGCACTCGAAGCTTCTCTCCTAATCGACACACGTTCACAAACATAAGCTGTCAGATCAAATCCAACACATGTTGTGGATCTCAAAAGGTTTGGTTTTC
Organism: Parotocinclus cesarpintoi; assembly: GCA_034780495.1. Classification (NCBI taxonomy): domain Eukaryota; kingdom Metazoa; phylum Chordata; class Actinopteri; order Siluriformes; family Loricariidae; genus Parotocinclus; species Parotocinclus cesarpintoi. Next base: position 3,824 of record JAUZSV010431284.1, on the reverse strand, counting down.
TATTTTCATGTGCTTACTGCATAGGACATACTGACATAGTGCTGTATATAGTACTATATGCCACATAAAACATCGTTTCAGATTTTATGTCTTAAAAAAGAAAGATAAATGGACAGATTGAATCATTTTGATTGTCCAACTAAGCTAAAACTTGAATTAAAAAACCTAACCACCACAATTACAGGGCATTCCTAGAGACCTCTTAAAATGAGCCATGAAAAAGTATCGATTTTTTATTTTTATTTTTTATATCTCTCTTTGTATTTTTACTCACATTTGGGGAACATTTTTTGGAAAGTAACGATTCACCCCCTTCTTACCTGTGAGTGGATATTCATGTGTTGTTCTAAACTGACTGCATGGCCAAAAGTTTTTCTGCAGATACTGCACCCAAAAGGTCGTGTTCCACTGTGAGAACGTCTCACATGGACCTCCAGGCCGTGAGGAGTAGAGAAAACCTGGGAGACACCAGAAGAACAGGTAGAAATGTCAACAGACTGTGCATATTTGTCAAAAATGTTTTTTTTACAGTGTACCTACATTGTGGTGTCAGTTCACGTTCAAAAAAAAGGTCTTCAGCCTTCTGTAAGTCAGACCTTGACAGGTCGTTACATTTCTATTTTTGACCATGAAACCGAAAAGCAAAACTTTTCTCCCAAGGTTGACCCTTAAGACCCTCAAGGTACAACTCACACTTGCTTGAATTATACGGGGCGAGATTATAACAGCTGTAATTCATTCTGGATCCCGGATTTTATGCTGAATTAAGTGTCTGTTCAGCCATGTTGTCACCTGCTGCTCCAAAATAATATATTTGATAAGTTTAATGTCCCCTGACTTTACACACTAGCCAATATTTTCAAACTTCTCGAACTTTATAGAAGGGGTTCTTTTTAACAAAGGTAAGTAACAGAGCTCTTGCATTGTGTGACTTCTCTTTTCTGACCCATTTTACTCCCGCCACACCTTCCCATACCCACTTGGCACCTGCGGTTCTAATCTCAGCATCGTAGGTGATGCTTCTCAGATTACGTATCACTCACAAACATGATTATTTTTTGTTTCTCAGCCATGATATGGTATGTTATGTCCTGGTGAAAATCTCAGTGCCATTGGTTGCAAACATGGGAGAAACCCCGAGCACCTGTTGGTCCTCTGGACCTGTGATGCCCCGGCACCTGTTGAGTCGCTTCTTAAACTGGGGCTTTGAAACATGTATACTTGGTTCATTTGTATGTAGAATGTGCTCTGCTCGCCTTGTCACAGGTGATGCAGTGATAGGTGTCGGATGTGGGGGAGTAGTGGGTGCTACAGTCCAGTGGCTGTGAGGACTCCGGGCTTTGCTTGAATTCAGATCCATACAGGCTATTGGCATGCTGTAGGACTGAAGAATGGAATCCCATTTGTCTAAAGTCATAGGTGGAAGCCAGGTTCTCCCAGATGTAAGGTGACTTGTAGTATGGAGGGAATTCTGCCATCTTGGGCTCTGAGGAAGAAAGAGACGTGGTCGGTGGTTGTTGACACATTTAATTGTTTGCCCAAGGTGGCTACCCACATGAACTGACTGCAACATAAACACTTTGAACAGCGAAGCTAAAAACGGTCAAAAGACACGAAACCTGATCATGAGATATGGAAGCAATCTCATCAGAAGGCTCTGCTGCACAAACCTGCTGACTGGGTCCTTAATATTGCTGAGTTTACTTACCAGACAAGTAATAAGGCCGACCAGCTGGTAGCGACTGCTCAGGGCATGACAGGATCAGACGCTTCGGGCCGTCTTCGCACTTGGTGTAAGAGTAGGTGTCTGCATGGGCAGGTTCTGACAGTGGATCAGACCGTGAGCTACTGGGAGAGTCTGGTTCCTTTTCTTCTACTGGAACAACTTCAAGTGCTGGGGAAAAATAACACAACTATTGGCTTCCACCCTAATTCTGTAAATACATGTCCAATGATTTAAATGCATCCATTTTTGCAGAATTGCTGATGTGATTTAGGACAGGACAAAGCGACTGCCGTCACTAATCCCAGGCCTCAGAGTTGATGATGAGATGGTACCATTTTTTGTTTGCAAATTTTAGTCTATTCCAATTATCCATCCATATGACCCCCATAACAAACAAGGAGGGTCACAGGCTATTATGTGTCCCTGGTGAACATTCCCAGTGTCCATGCGCCAGGGGGTTACGCTGAAGTGATGACCCTTCCTCAGACACAGCTGGGTCTGAGCAGCTCTTAAAGGGCACACCATTAGTCTGCTGCCTCATCTAAGTGCTCCCATATATATATATTTTATATTTTAGATATATTTTAATCACGGGTGTCCTGATCAGGGTCATGGATTGACACCTATCCTTGGGTACACATGGTGCAGGTACAACTGTCAGTCACTTGCAGAGTAGCTTCCCAGCAATTATAAATAGTCATAAAAGATTAATACAAATAAATTTAAATAAAATAGAAAGTCAATGCCTTTTGTTTCGACACTGTGCAAACTATAGCCTAGGATATGTTTAGGTGTTTTTCTAAATGAGATGAACACACCACTGCAGGAATTTACATATGAGCCATTTGTAAAATATTATAACAACAATAACGTACAGTTGGGCGAGGGAAAAAGTTTTGGCACCGCTTCAGATGAACCAGTGGCTCCTTAAGGTCTCAGGACTTCACTTACTTGTTTACTTGTCTAGAAAGCAGGTTGAAGTTTTCTGCAGTGTTTGATTACTTTTCACTTATGAAACATTCCCTTAATTTTTCAAAATGGTCCGAAATGTTGACATATGACTTATGGGTTCTTCCCTTAAATCCCATTTACGCATGGATCCGTCTTTTAATGGTAGAATTTTCACCGTTTAAATGAACCAAATCCGTGGTTTTAAAATGTTTAAATTCACACACTAGCCTTCATTTTATTAGGCATAGGTCTTATTAATATTAAGAACATCTTGTGGTGTAAAACTGATAAATAAAATAGTGTTTAGCAGTTTACATTTGGTGTCGGTAAAACTTATTGTTTTGTACATGTAGGACAAGGCAAAAAAAAACAAAAAAACTTTGAACACAAAACACATAAAGAAATAAATTATGAGTAAGTAATAATTAAGTAACCTGTAGTTATTGTAATATTTTTAGGTTAGTACTACCTGTGTGGGGTTCATGGTGTACGGTTTGATCCTCCTCCACAAAACGGTGCACATTGTAAGAGGAGCACTTCTTACTTTTCACCAAAAACGAGCGAGGCATTGTCAACCTGCAAAAAAAAGTGTTCCATATAAGATGTATTATATCCTGGTTTCTTCAGAACTTATTTAGTTCTTTCTTCACTTCAGAAATTATTTTAACCGCAGAAACTAAACGAGAAGCTTCCAAAAGTAATGTGAAATCCACATGATGGAAATAATACAACCGGTTTATGAAATAAGGTTGTAAACACTTACTTAAAAATCTCATAAACTTAGTGAATATTTGTTTCCTAAACCAACTCGATTATTCGTTCATTTGAAATCAATTTAATAAGTTTGTAATAAGGAGTGATAAAACACATACACAGGTTAAATGGAAGCAATGCTCTGCTTTGAGGGATGTCAAATAATTCTGTTCGTGTTTATGACATTTTAAATTAAAATATTAAATAAAAAACGGGTCTGAATAACTGTTATATTGCAAGCATCTTTTAAAACCAAGAGGAAAAAACGACTCACCTTCAGATTTGTCAAAGTTTTCTGAAGAAAACTGTATACAGTCACAGATCCGCAGTGTGTGTGAATGTGTGTGTGTATGTGTGTGTGTGTGTGTGTGTGTGTGTGAGTTTGTGTGGGTCT
>JAUZSV010431273.1:0-10276 GCA_034780495.1 Parotocinclus cesarpintoi | reverse complement strand
CGTTCCCACTGAACGAGTGCGAAGTATTGTTTTGCTGTCTGGCTGCACTACCGAGCGTAATCTGAGTGATTTTTCCTGATTCCTTGTTCCCTGTTTAGATCGTTATCTTCAGTGTTTATTTCTACGTCGGGTGAGTGTGTGAGCGTTGTGTATCAGTGTATTAGAGTTAATCCGTGTATTCCGTGTGTGTTTCCTCTCACCCTCTCCCCCCTCCTTCCCCTTTCCCTTAGCTTAGTCTATGTGCATGAGTGCGTGCGTGGGTGATACGTCTGCGTCCCTTTACGGTTTCTCCAGTATTTGGTCAGTCTATAGCCCTACTTCTCTCACTCCTTTTCCTCTCTCCCTGTCGCCATGCGTTAGGAGCATTTTTGTTTTATGTGTGTGTTCTCGGGTGGTTGGTGTTCAGCTGGTCGTGGTAGAGTTAGGTCTCGCCCTAGCTCGCCCCGCTAGCGCGGCACCGCCCGGGTTCGTGGTGTTTGTCTTGTTTACTAACACTTCCACCTCCGTTACTAACTCCTCCTCCCTGGGTGAACTAACATTTTCTATCTACCTCCCGAATAACCCTCTCTCTATCTCCCGCTCCCTCGCTCTCTTGCTCCCTCTTTCTGGACGCTCGCGGTTCCGTCCGTGCCCCCGCTCGTTCAGTTCACCCTCACTCTGCCTATTCCAGCCCTGCTTAGTGTCTCCCGTTTCTCTGTTTTCTGGTCTCTGGTTTTCACACTATCCCTTTGCTGCTTTAGTGTTTGTTGTTTTGTTCCAGGTCCTACCCAGCTTTAGCTTGTCTCATAGTCATCAGTGTAGCTTTTCCTCCTCCAGTTTTTCCCTGCCTATTTGAGTCCTGTTTATATTGTTTAGTTGGTTTGCTCGATGTGTGCTCTGCCCTTTGTCTCCTATCCAGGGTCCCAGCTCTACCCTGGTCACCAGTGTGTGTGTCCATACAGCAGTACTACCACCACGTTGCTCCTCCTGCCAACTGCCTCCCACGTTTCTGGTTCATTACTGCTGTCATTACTCAATCAATAAAAACCTCATTGCTCTGCATCTTCGTCTCCGACCTACTCCTTAGAGCTATTTCTGACAGAAAAAAAAGTATATACTATCAAAATATTTTCTAATATAAACCATCTTCCAGAGTGAGGTAGACTTTCCTGACCAGCATTCACAGCCCAAAATCAGAAACAGTTGGGACAGAATGCAAAGAAACACAATACATCTTGCAGACAGTGTGGACCCAAGATAGTCAATGTTGTATAGTTAACATCACTTCATTTGTTATTAAATTCGTTGATTCATTCAATTATTTTCATTTTCATTCATTCATTTTAGGCCTGGAACACATTCCACAAAGGGCTAGTAACGGGATAAAAAGTGATATGATGTCAACAGGTGATCATAATCATGATTTGGTACAAAAGCAATATCTACAAATGGAGTCTTTGATGAGCAAATATGGTCAGATGTGAGAAAATTATGTTTAATAATGTTCCTCAAAGAACAATTGGACGATATTTGTATATTTCTTCCTTTATATTGCAGAATATCAATAAATGTTTTAGCAATGCTTGTGCAAGGGCACAAGCCGAAACTGAAGACCCATGATCTCCAGTACCTCAGGCAGCACTGCATCAAGAACTGACATTCATCAGTAGCTGATATAACCACACAAAAGTTTACTGTGCAATAAAGAAACCTTATGTTAAATATGCCCAGAAGCTGAGTCGACTTCTCTAGACTCAGAAGTGCCTGGGATGGGCCAAGTTCATACTGTCCCAACATTTTCTGACTTAGGGTTGTAGAACTTAATGGTAAGTATTAAACTTGTAGCACTATTTGTTAGTTATTATTTACCCGTATTGTGTAGCATCCTATCCACCAAATTTAGTCATCTAAAAATTCAGCTAATTCATCTGACAGCAGATCATTTTGAGAAAATTGAGGCATGGAACAGCAGAGAGAAGTAATTATTCCCTAGCCAATATACTTCTAGGGTTGCAAGTGGGTCTGTTATAGTTTCAAAGATAAACCAACCATTTATTTTGCAATAAAATGATGACCCTCATGATGTTCCTATTGTGTTCAACTTTGAATTTGTCACTCACACTCTAGGAAATAAATTAGGACCACAATTCTGTCTTAGTTCAAAATAAAATTTTAAATTTAGAGTACCCTAAAAGTCTATTTTGATTTATAAACAAACCTGACACAAAATGGATTGGTACAACATGTCTCGAAATTAGAGAAGAAATGCTATGTAATAAATGCTTCTGATAAAGCAACAATATCACTATTTCAACATTGTGAGTCTTTTACAAAAGAAAGACTGGATATAATCAGCAGAAGTAGTTCTGCTTACCTGCACAGACCCATGATGGTTTAATGTTAAGTGGCCTATTCTCAATTTAGCACTTGTGCCTGTAATCTTGTGCCTTGGACAATGATGTTCTCTGTAGAAGAACACGGTAATATCCACCTTTCACACTTCCCATTCTTCCACTTGTTTAGCATGGTTCATTCAACGCTGAGCCATACAGCTAAGACTCTTCAACAAATCAAATAGTTGAGAAGAGAGAGAGAGGGGGAGTGAACGTGGTAGGGGAGATCGGTTCACATGTTATTATGCACTCCACTGCTTTATGTTAAGTGAATGGTTCTTAGATACTGATTACATACTTTCAGAACATAGCTATGTCTTTGAAGCCTAGTTATCCTCATCCAGTCCAATGAATTGAATGATTCCTGCAGTGCTCCTGTCAGACCAAGCAAAAACTGCAGTTCCCTTTTTCTATATTTGGTTAGCATCTGTGCAGTATGTAATCCACAGTCTAAAAATGCAGATATTCCAACGGTTTAATTAGGGTGTTTTACCATGCAGTTTTCCGCATGACATTTGTATTGTCGCCTGATATGGTATCTGGTTAGTTATCCAACAGAAACTTTTAATCTCCCAGCAGTAAGGGATGAGCGTGTGCTAGGCAAGGTTGAACGAACTCCAGTCACTTGCGTTGTGCCATCTGTAATAGACCAATCCTCTCACCAGCACTATTAAATTTGTAACTGTAAGATTGTATATGAGCAAAAACTAGAGTAATTAATAAGGGCTGCAAGAGGTGGCACAGTGAAGGGTTGTGAGTGTAGATGACTTTAAATAAGGACTGTTAAATGTTGTAAATGCGCATGCACTTTTTCATTGTGTTCTTTGGTGCTGGCCAAAATGGATGTTGAACAGAAATCACTATAGTCACATAGTCTATTTATGCTTCTGTAATGTATATGTAAAATTGATTTTTAAAAGAAAACTGCGTGAAAACCTCTAAAAACACAAGTGTAAGCCTAAACACTTACATATGCTAATTCCTAACAGTTATTCAAATAGTACAGCAATTTTTGTTAACTACTACAATCCTATTATAACTGATAAGTCCTTGGTCTTTAAAGCAAACAGACATTTATTGTATGATCATTAAACGGCTCATAGCTATACCTCAAAAGTAAAAATCCTCTTAGATAGCTCCTAGCTCAAATTCCTAACTAGAAGTTTTATCTTAAGAGTGATGCAGACACAATCTCAGAGCAACTCTGAGCAAGGAAAAGACAAAACATGGATGTGCACTATATTTTACATAAATATCCAAATTTACCACAGGCCAGTACCTCACAGTCAGGACTTACCTCCAATAAATTTGACAAAAAGTGATGAGGAATCATTACCAATCATGGTAATGTAAAAGTAGACTAAGTGGACATTATGGATACACTTGTAGAGTTTAGAAATGAGTGCATAGTTTAAGCCTTATTTATAAATTAGCGACATACAATCACAACCACTTAGGCATTAGGTATAGTTTGCTAGTACCAGTTAGGACCCCAATTTGACTTGATTTGAGAACTTCCTTGCTTTCTCATGGAAATGTTGGTACATATTGACATGATAGCAACCAGCAGTTTCTGCAGATTCTAATGGTTCTATATTAGATTAAGCTCTGAAGGCCATTTGACTACAGTGAACCAACTGTCATGTTCAAGAAAACCGTTGATTATTTAATTATTTGTGATTATTTAAGCTTTGTGACATGGTGCATTGTGCTGTTAAAAGTAACCATCAGAACATGTTACACTGTGGTCATAAAGGGATGAACAATATTCACATAGGCTGTAACATTTCCATGATGCTGAATTAATATGAGGGCACCCACAGTATGTCAAGAAATACCCCCCACATCAATATACCACCATTAACAGATGGATCCATGCTGTCATGCTGTTTATCCAAACATTTTCACTCCTCCTTCCAAATGCTGCAGCAGAAATCAAGACTCACCAGACTCGTCAATATTTTGACCAATTTTGCTGAGCCCGTACAAATCGTAGTCTCAAGTTCTTAGCTAACAGGACTGGTACCCGGTGTGGTCTTCTGTTGCTCTAGCCCATCTGCTTCAAGGTTCAACATATTATTATTTTAGAGTTCTGCATACCTTGGTTGTAATCAGTGGTTATTTGATTTACTGTTGCCTTTCAATCAGTTAAAATCAGTCTTGTCATTCTTTTCTTACTCTATTTTCAACAGAGCATTTTCACCCAGAGAACTGCCCAGTAGATTAGCAGTTTCAGAATCACTCAGACTAGGTTGTCTAGTACCAACAAAGCATGCCACCTCAAAAGTCACTTAAATCACATTTCTTCCCCATCCTTAGGTGCTTAGTTTAAACTTCAGCTGGTTCAAACCAGCTGGTTCACCTAATAAAGTGGCTAGTAAGTATACACATTGTAAAATTAAATCGCTCTGTCACTAACTATGCCTGATCAAAACATTCTAAAATCAGGTTGATGTTCAGCATAATTATTGGCATGGACTACAAATTGCATTCCCACACTAACAAGAAAAAGCTAATTAATAAACCATGGATGAATTTATTTACTGTCCATTTGTGAAGTGTACTTTGTTCTTATCTTTTCTCATTTCATTATTTTCTCATCTCAGTCTTCTTTTTTCCATCTCTCTCACTCCCTTCTCTACCCAATCCATCCCATTTGCCTTACTCCTTATTCTACTTCAGTTGAGTCTTTTAGTCCGTTCTCTCTGTCCTCTATCTATTTCTCTATATTTCAATCTCCTCTTTTGAATACTATCAGACTAGAGTCTCCAGTGAAGTTGAAGGTTGCAGCTTTGTGAAAAGCAAAAATGGCACCTCCATTGTAACTGGGAGTCATCCAAAGGATTTGTCACTGGTTGGGGAATTCAATTAGGGCTCCTGCAAACTGAGATAAAGCCAGAAGCACTGCTTTTCATTAGACCTCCAGCTCAGCCTGATGCATCTCCGTCAGGGAGGTGCTGGAAGACCGTCATTTCTCTCTAGAGTTTTGTTTCAAAATAAGTTCCCATCATCCAGACTCACCTCTTTACACTAATATTCTCTGATCACAATATACTTCATTAAAAGGCAGCTTCTGGTACAGTAGCATTTGAGCAAATCAAATTTCAATTTTCCAGAGGGACAACTAGGGTTAAATGAGCCTTTCAGGAGACTTGCACTGAGGTTGGGTCTTATTAACTCTGCCAAGTAGTTTTTTTTTTCTCCTTGGTGTGCTTTTTGTGCCCAGGAGTCCTCCCAGTAGCTCCTAAAAAGCAGTTCTCTGAATGTGTAAGCATTTGCATAAATCCTATTGCTCCACAGCTCTCAATCCAATAACAATATCAGAATGGAAGGAAATTAAATAAAGAGATGTGATCCTGTGTAGTACTATAGTGTAAATATATCAGCAAACTTGATTTTTCTCTCAAACCATGTCCATACTGTATTTTTAAGAATGGGTTCGAGAAAACCTGGCCCAGTGATCATCCCAGGTGTTTTTGCAAAAGCAAACCTCGGCAGCCAACCACACTCTACCTCACCCTGTAAACAGAAATTTAATATCACACATCATATACTGACATCCAAACACAGGTGAGCTTCAGCTGTACATGGCCAAGTGTCATAAGGATAACTGTTTGGAAACCATAATATAGAAATGGTGGACCACACAGAAGTGCTATACTTTGGTTCTTCAACCATGCCAAACATTTCTGCTCAGTCTCTTTCTGTGCTTTTTAAAGGGCCTCATTTAATATTGTCCACTATGAAAGTCCAGTCTGTAACACTTAGCAATACGGAATATTAACACTTAATATATTAAGTGATTTTGAACATGGCATGGTTGATGAGGATCTGAGAAATTGCTGATCTACTGAGACTTTTACACACAGCCATTACTAGTTTACAGAGCATTTTTTTAAACAAAGAAAATATCCAGTTCTTTGGCCGAAAGTGCCCTGTTAATGCCAGAGGTCAGAACAGAATGACCAGACTGGTTCAAGCTGATAAAAAGGCAACAATATCTCAAATAATCACATTATAACAAAAGTAAGCCGAAAAGCATTTCTGAATGCACTACAAATCAAACTTGAAGTAGATGGGCTACTGCAGTCAAAGTCCACAACACAAAAGTTCAGCACAAATTTACACAGACACACCCAACACTGGACCATAGAAGAATGGAAAAAAAAGCCAGCATTCTGATGGTAGGGTCAGAATTTGAGGCAACATGAGAGTGTGGATAAATCCTGCCTTGTATCATGCTAATGGTGGTGTAATGGTGTGAGGGATAGTTTTTTGGTGCATGTTGGCCCTCTTAATACCAGCTGAGCATCATGCAAACACCACAGCTAATCTAAGTAATCTTACTGATCCATTATTTTTGACCACATCTTCTAATGGCTCCTTCCAGCAGGATAATGAGCCTTGTCACAGAGCTTAAATCATCTCAAACTGGTTTCTTGAACATTACAATGAGAACACTACTCAAATGTCTTCCACAGTCACCCAACCAATCTAATCTCTCATCTCTGACCAATAGGGCACCTTTGGGATGTTGTAAAACACATTATTTACATGTTCAATGGACAAAATACAGAAACTGTGTGATGACCTCATGTCAATATGGACTAAAAACTGTTTCCAGCATCATGTGGACTCAAGGCAGTTCTGAAGGCAAAAGTGGATTTTTACTACTAGAAAGGTGTACTTAATAAAGTGGTGGGAGAGTGTATGCAAATTTGTTTTATTGCTTTCAACAACACAATAATTAATCTATAAAATCAATCCTTTTGGAGACCTAAAAGCGGTGATTGTTAGGAAGAAGCAGTTAACAGCTCAGCTGCATTTAAGAATTAGGTCACCGGAGTGACCCAGCCATGGCAGAATTCGTGCAATTATAATAATGCAGCCTGTATTTAGTTTATTAGAAGTGAAAATTACACAAATTATTTTGTCTGTGTGCTGTATAACCCAAAACTGAAGATTCAGGGTACAGCTACCTCAAGTCTTCTAGTTTTGGTCATGGACTTAAAGGCCAGTAATACCATAATTGGTTTAATGGTGAAAGATGATAGAGTTGAATTAATAAAAAGGATTTGGTTTCACACCACATTAGCTGAATCGGTGGTGTTGGGATGTTGCCTGCAACACAGTAAGTGTAAGGGTTACAGAAATGCACCTATCTAGGTTATGGTGGAAATTACTCATAAATGTCAGGGTAATTGTCAAATTAATTACATGCGCCTGATTTAATGGCACACAAATTTCCCTTTATGTATTCCCTTTATACACATTGATTAATCACTCCCAAAGCTGGCTTGGAAAAGTATGCAAACCTCAAACAGATCAAATTAGTTAGGTTGGGGGCGTGGGGCGTCTAGGCTTGAAGCTGAAAAAACTACAATTGTATCTTACTGTGCAAAAGTCTTAGGCCACCATTAGATTAGATAGACCACTGGTTTAGCAAATGTATAATGGTCATACTTCATTATTTCTCACTATTTCTTCAGTCACTTAATTAGAATACAAGTATAAAATACAGGACATATTTAGGCAACAAAATCTGAAAAAAAACCCAGCTTCTCTACAGAGGCATGTATTTAGCGCGACCTTACCTTACATTTGAGCAAAAGCAGTTCCTTCACTGTGATGCCAAGTTGATCCTTCTACAGTCTGAGGAAGTTTGATCAGGAATAGTCTTTTCAAAAGTGCAGTAGACAAGAAACCCGTTTCTGAAAAGGAAAAAGGGTAAAAAGCTAAGATATGCTAAAGCTCACAATGATTTGAATGAAGATCAGTGGAAAAGAAGATTATGGAGTGACAAATTAACATTGCTAAAACAACAAATGTAATGGCGGCCTAAGACGTTTGCACAATCCTGTCTTTTTAAAGGGATAGGTTTTTATCAATTTCTAAGAACACTTCATCTGCAAATTAGATCATGTACTACTGATGCTACTGTCTAAAAACAATAATAAACACACAGTACCACCTCTTCTCATTCTTTGAATACCGTCACACACCGTCACAGCTATTTAAAGCCTGATCATCCTCTTGCAACGCCATCTGCAGGAGCCTAAACTTACTACCACCATAAACATGCAAGGTAACCACATTTAGTCTAGAGAGTATCGCATTAACAGACTAAATTCATATTGAACTCAAGCTAAGGTAAAAATTAGGACATATTGTATTTTTGTAGTTTATACATTTTTCTAGCCAAATCTTATTACTATTTAGAATTATTACTAATATAATAAGCTATTAGGAGTTAATCAGAGCACCAGTGGATGCATCACAAACCCGACATGCCTCTAGTATGAAGAATACCAAATCAATTGTGTTGCTATTTTGACAAAATAGTATGTAGTATACAGTATTAGTATGTAGGCTATGTATTGGACACATTTTGAATTTAATTTACACTTATAATAATGACCACAATTCAGGTAATAAACAATTTATTGTCACTAAATCCAAAAGTGGTAAGGCTGTCTAAATCGATGACAGTCATTATGGTAAGTCTATGGTAATAAGTAAAGCATTTTCAACAGGGGCGGCGCTGACATTTACAGGTGTGATTGTTTATATTCTGTATGCAATAAAACCAAGACGTCTGAGTAAAAATCACCATTCCACACCGGCACACCTGTTTCCTTTCCACCATTTAACATGACGTGCAGCGACGATTTTGTTTAGTTTGTCCCGAGCCTGAAATGTCAGGAAAATGTCAGCCGTTGCAAATGCATGAGTGATAGGATGAGGAGGTGTTTGTCTTTCATATTTACATTACATTAATTTCTGCCTCAGCTCTCTCTCAGGGGCTTGGAAAGGAAGTGGAGGGTAGTTTGGGCAGCGTCAGCACTACTAACTACATTAAGCACTCAGCTGTAACTGAATTGCAATTCTTACAGAAACTAAATGGGATTGGTTAGAATTTATTGTGTAATCATACTATGTACTGCCTTTGGCGTTTGCAGCTTATCATCATACTGTTCTTGAATCATTATGATGTACATACAGTAGCTTTGTGTTAATTAGTAAAAACAACTGCAAATTCACTTAACACACAGGTTCACTAATAGTATCATTACAACATTGCACAATTTTAAACAAAACACACCAAGTATGTGCAGGGGTGTATTTCTATAGCTTTCATTACCATATTGCTTAATAAAAGTGTTGTGATACCAGTTTGAATAGTCACGTATCATTGTACAAAAGGTCTATGCTTTGCATAATGTCTATTCGCTTATACAGTGGTACCTCTGTTTTCATTGTTAATTCTAGAAGGCTTGTAAAGTGCCGAAAACATTCTCCTATAGGAAACAAAGTAAATAAGCAATCTGTTTCAGAGTTCAAGACGATTTACACTTTATAAGGTATTATACAGGTGCTCCCTGATTTATGATGAGGATATGTCCGGACAAATCCATCATAAGTTAAATGCATCATAATTGGATACTGTATAATAGTGGAGGCAATTACACATTAACCTACAGTTAGCCAAAATCACTAAAGCAAAGCTTATTTTATAATACAGTACTGAAAGACCTTGTGAAAATTTGTGTTTAATTGATTGAAAGTGAAAAGTAAAAGCAATACAAACAGTACTGTAAATTTAAAAATAAAGAAAAACGTTAAGCACAGCAGAGAGCATCACTCTTCAAGGGCTACTGTGAATCTGAATCACTGAGAAATAAATCGTGAATCATTAATCATGTATGGAGTTACGGCTGAAACGAGTTGCATGGCTCGACTCCAACAAGTTTAAGCAAGTAACAAGCAAACCACAAGAACCGGGACTATAACAGTAAGATTATTTCACTGGTCAACAAATTTTCAAAAGTTTGTTTCTGAAATGAAATGAGTCATTCCCTAATGATTTTTATGTGCTGAATTCAAATATCACAAGGAAAACTGTC
>JAUZSV010431263.1:0-10276 GCA_034780495.1 Parotocinclus cesarpintoi | reverse complement strand
AGTCTTGACCTGGCTTTGATGGATAAAGCTCTATTTAGCAGCAATATATCCAGTCCAAAACTGTAACACAAATGTTGTGACAGTTACAGCTTTTAGCAGACATCCTTATTCAGGGTGACTTACAACCTACACAATCCTACAGTCCAAGCAATTACTGATTAAAAGATTTTGCTCATGAACCTAACAGTGGCAAATTGGCGGGTGGGATTCGTACCCAGAACCTTCTGGTCCATAGTCCAGTACCTTAGACTTACATACTTACCTTACACAAGGTCCTGCCCCTTTAAGAGGATAAAGGGACCCTGTCTGTACAAAACGGTACAGGACTGATTGGGCAACAAGGGACTCTCATAACAAGTGTGAAAACAGACACACACACACGCAATCTGGCAACGTGGGACTTGGCGCCTTCAGACGAACTATGGCTATAGATAGAGCTGAGCTATAAATATCACTTTGTATATGTGAGTGTTTATGAGCATGTGCATTCATGCAAGAGCTTTGTGTTCTCATTATCACTGATATGCTGGCACATTTTGAGGATCACTGGTTAAGATGATTAAGTTAATTGAAAGAAGTGAACGCATCAAACTTTGCCCCATTTTTATCGAATAATTATCAAGTCATTTATCTATTTCAATTAGGCTTTATGTTTTACCACCTAATACCTGACACCTGGCTGGCATTGCACCCGAGCCCCACCCTTCACCATGCATGTGGTGAGCCCACAAGGTGACTTCTGATGAGTCTGACTGTTTACAGGTTAATCCACTTGCCTTTACACGCCCATGGTCATGAGCTAGACTGCTGCACTTACTTTATGTGACAGTTTGAGGAGTTTCAATCCATTTCAGCCTGCTACTTCTGATATTGAAGGTTCAGTTCAGGTGGTTTGGGCATCCCACACATCTGAATGGATACCCAAGGCTAGACCCAGGACCCAAAGCTAGGGATCCTCTATGATGAGCTTTAATTTGTGGCTAAGGATAGAGAAATCTGACTTTTTTAGCTTGCTCCCACTGTGACCCTCACCAGAAGATACAGACAGAAGTGAAGTAAATTATACTGAATTTAACCAACTATACCAAATAATTCCTATGAAAGTTTAAGTCTGTCTGCTGATTTTGCAGTCTATTTGAAGTACAGTACTGTGTAAATGTTTGTCCAGGTGATCCTATACTGCCTGTATAATATTCAGATTCAGATTCAGACCAAAATAATCCCATTTAAAACTGGAACGAAGTAAATAAAATAGCAGTTTGGTTTATCAGTTTATTTTCGGTATATAATCCATCAATACCAGATTACTGCCACCATTAAGGAGTATGTGAGTTCCTGTCTGATCCAGTCCCAATTAAAAACACCACCGCCAACCTCTCTCTCAGCCTCATTCATGTCCAACACAGGACATATCCAACAATCATTATTGCCTGTTTGCTCAGTGTCATGGAAACAAAGCCGCCAGCACCTTTCTCTCATGTGCATGTTATCTCGCGCAAAGAATGGCTTTTGTCTGGCCCTTATGTGCGTTCCCCAACTCTGCTGCCATAACTGTCCGAGTATCAGACGGTTGTGGGCTGCACACTAGCCTCCTGCATGATTAATAAAGAGGAATGTTTGTTGCCTGCGGGGAAATCTGATGATGCCTCTCGACGGCCCCTTCACTGTGCAGTGTCACATCATTATTGCTGATGTTATCAACAAAAATGGGAACCAGTCAAGTGGCATTCTGAAAAACCCTCTCCAAAAATACTGGGCTTCAAGGAGACTTAGGGGCATTTATGTTCAAAGATAAAGCCCAGTTTAGCAATAAATAGCATGCGCATTAACAGAAACCATGACGAGACCCCAGAGAGAGTCCTTATAATTAGTGATATGAGTTTCTGCAGCTCAGGAGCTCAACAACAAGTGTTGCCTAGCCCTGTACAACTTGATTTGAGCACATGCGGGTTTAAAAATAATAAAAGCAGAGCATTGGCTATATGCAAACAAAACTGGCTAGAAATCTTAGCCTTAACACATACCAGTTTCTACCTGTTAGGAAATCTATTAAAACATGGCTAATCAGAAGTTGGAGTCTAGTTCAAGTTTACTTGACATTCCACGTTGTTCATGTTTACAACTGGGTACAAAAGTGAAATGCAGTCTGGGACTCTTTACATTTTAACCCACTCCCACACTAAGATGTTCCTTTGCCTTGGCTCCACCCATTACCTTCCAGCACACCATCACCCAGACCACATAGGACGAAAATTTCATACCAAAGACACAAGTTTCTTCACTGACTAAATTACTGGACTAAATTTTAAATTTAAAATTTTAGTTAAATTTTAGTCAATATTCTTCATCTATTTGCATTATTGTTATTATAGTTTTGTTCTGACATATGTCATCTAAGTCACCCAATGAGTCTTGGTCCTCCCAAGGGTTCTCCTTTATAACATTTAAGACGTTTTTCCCTCCCACTGTCACCCTAGGCTTTCTCATTTTGAAATGGACTCTAGATAATGGAAGATTATCTAAAATTATAAAGCTGCTTTGATATTTTATTATTATTATTGTAAGAATTGTATTTTAAAAATTGTAAAACTGTAATTGCCTATTGTAAAAAGCGCTACTGAAATAAATCTGACGCGACTTGACATGTGGTTTACAGGGGATCCAGATTTTAATTTAAAAAATACAAATATTTGTTAAATTACGTTTTAAACTGTTACCAAGCTGACCAACAAAGATCACTTGAAAGCAAGGCAAGGTCAAAAAAAGAACAAAGGGTAACTTTTTTTACATTGGAAAATGTTAGTATTCATAAATCCACCAACATGAGAACCCTGAACAACAACGGTGCACATGGCAGGTTTGCAAAGACAATGCCACTGCTCTTAATAAACAGCACTGCTGCCCATCACATGGAACATAGACAATCCGAAAGGCTACTGGGAAAACATTTGTGAACAGATGATATGCGAATAAAGCTTTATTTATTAAATTAGAAGCATTATGTCTGGAGAAAGAAAATCGCTGCATAATGTGACTCTCAAGAAAAATTGCTTCATACAGCAAGAAAATGGGCCTAAACTAAGTAATTTAGTAACAGAATGGTTAAATATATATACAATTTATTTTCTGGAATGGCCAACTCAAAGCCCTGATCTTAATCAAACAGAAATGTTGAGGTGAGAAAAAACGCCCGGAGTTGAAGCTCCTCTATAGCAATAGGCTACAATTCCCAAAGGTTTAAGGCTGACTAACAATTACTAAAAAGGTTTTGTTGAAGGCATGCTGCACAAGGGGGTCACAAAGTGGTACATATTTTTGCCACTCACAAATATTGAAATATTTTTTTCTCAATGTGTTTTTATTTATTTGAGTTATTTAACAGTTAATCAGCATCATTAGCCATTTCGGTGACACTCACAAGGTAATACCAATAGACAGGGTTTCATCAAGACTAGTCATACACACTGCTGACCAAAATAGGTTATACAAACCGGATTCCAAAAAAGTTGGGACACTAAACAAATTGTGAATAAAAACAGAATGCAATGATGTGGAGGTGCCAACATCTAATATTTTATTCAGAATAGAACACAAATCACAGATTTAAAGTTTAAACTAAGAGAATGTATCATTTTAAGGGAAAAATATGTTATTTCCAAATTTCATGGCGTCAACAAATCCCAAAAAAGTTGGGACAAGGCCATTTTTACCACTGTGTCGCACCCTCCTTCTTCTTACAACACTCAACAGACGTCTGAGGAAAGAGGACACCAGTTTCTCAAGTTTAGAAATAGGAATGCTCTCCCATTCATGTCTAATACAGGCCTCTAACTGTTCAATCGTCTTGGGCCTTCTTTGTCGCACCTTCCTCTTTATGATGCGCCAAATGTTCTCTATAGGAGAAAGATCTGGACTGCAGGCTGGAAGAAGCCTGATATAGCACAATATCACATAGCATATTTATTAATTTATTTATTCACTTATTTATTTAGTAAGTAATACAAAATAAATTAAATAATAAATATTTAAGTAAAACCAAAAAGGTCATGAATGAATATTAATCTAATTTTTTCAGATACAGATATAATAATGCTACAATTGATAAGTATTTTATTATATAACATTTATTTATTTATTTATTTACTTAATATGATTTATTTCCAATACATTAGTTGCCTTTAAATATTTATTATTATTATTATTATTATTATTATTATTATGTCATAATTTGCTGTGTTTAAGCTTTTTTTTCTCTGATCAAAAGTTGAGCGCTTACAGGAACCAGTATTACGTGATTGGTGTTTGAAGTGTTTATAATGATTATAAACAATAAGAATCCTCATGTATTAATTAAATTGAACAGTTTCTGCTTCTGCCAGAGTAAATGTTAAACTCATGTCCTCTAATAAAAACACACCTGGTCTTGTTTCAGGAGGGAAGCAGAGGATCCACCTTTATGAGATTATCGAGTTTCGTGAATATGGCGGATGTATGGTGATTAAAGTGATTACGCCTTTTCCCGCCACTTGAAGGTAGACACTGACGTCAGACAGACTGGAAGTCCAGCCCCCGTCCCACATTCTCCTCCTCCATCCTGGAGGTTCAGCCTGGGTCTGGACCTCTACCAAAAGGTACAGTTTCAGTACCAAACATTCATGTTCCAGGGCTCCAGTCCTGGTACCAATATAACCTTTCAGAGTACAAGCCTGAATACATGTAGTGTAGACAAAAAATTACAAAAACCTAAAAGTACAAGTTCCAGTATTAACAGTTCCAACTCCAGTACAAAAGGTACCAGTTCCAGTACCAAGTTCTGTGCTGAGTTGTTCACTTTCACTTCCAGTTTCACTTCAAGTACCTATGCCAGTTTAAACAGCTACTGATCAAAGTTCCAGTTTTAGTACTAAAGGTTTTACAGTCTAAAATGTGCTAGGTTGATTATTAAATGTTTAAGTTACAGTACTAGAGGTACTTCTTTTAGTGTAAATGGTACTGGTTTTAGTATTAAAGGTTTTAGTATTTAGTATTATATGTTGAATGTTTTAAGATTAAAGATGTCAATTTTAACATTAGAGGCTCTATTTTTAGTATTAGAGCTTTCAGTTTTAGTTGTAAAGGCTCCAGTTTTAGTGCTATATGTTTTAGTTTGAACATTAAAGGACCCAGTTTTATCAGTTTTTTAGGACCCAGAATGATCTTGTTCTGTCATTGTTAAAGTCAATGTTTGAATCAATGAATTATTAAGCTATGACTCTGATTCACTTCTGTCATTTTTAGAGTCAGTGTTTGAATCGATGAATCATTTAGCTATGACTCTGATTCACTTCTGTCATTTTTAGAGTCAGTGTTTGAATCGATGAATCATTAAGCTATGACTCTGATTCACTTCTGTCATTTTAGTCAGTGTTTGAATCAATGAATCATTAAGCTATGATTTTTGAATCACTTCTGCAATTGTTAAGGTCAGTGTTTTAATCAATGAATCATAAAGTTATCTCTCTGATTGATTTTTGTTTTATTAGAGACCCTTCTATAATATTTAGAGCGCCAGTATTTGAATCACTGAATCATAAAGTTAGAACTCTTGTCTGAATTAGTGAATCAGTTTTTGTGAATTAAAAATTAGGACCAATGTGTTCTAATTTATTAACGCCTAAATTCAGTGAATCATTTATTATGACTCTGATTTACTCCTTTCATAATTACAGAGTCAGAGTTAGAGAATCATAAAGTTAGGATTCTGATTCACTCCTATTTTGTTCAGAGAGTTGGTGTTTGAAGCAGTGAATCATTGACTTAGATATATGCTATATGTTTTAGTTTGAACATTAAAGGACCCAGTTTTAGCATCACAGAGTCCATTTTTAGTATTAGAAGTTCCAGTTTTAGTATTAAAGGCTCCAGTTTTAGATGCTCTAGTTTTAGTTTGGTTCCATTTTAGTATTAGCGTTTCCCGTTCCAGTCCTAAGTGTACCAGGCTGAGTTGTGTAAATGATGAAAATGATCTAACCTTGGGTCCAGAGCTCTGAAGGAAAAACATGAATATATGAATATGTATGAATAAAACATTCAGCATTACATAGTTTTTATTTGTTAAATGTCCTAACGTGTAAACACTAAGCGTTTTGTTTGTTTGTTTGTTTTCTTCGCAGGATTCAGACGTTTCGATCTTGTTTGGAATGATTCTGATTGATCTGCTCTGGTCTCTTTAGGTCTCTGTTGGAGGTGCAGCCTGACTCTGGAGCTCCATCGGAAAGTTTCCGGTCGGAAAATAGCCGCCCCACGTGACTGTTGGCATGAATGGAGCACTCTTCCCGTAACCCAGGCCTGGCACAGAAACCCCCAGTCGCGATCCCAACTAATTAATACCAAGCTGGAGGATAAAGAGTGATGTAATGTTTGAGGAGAAAATCAAATCGGCGTAGCGGCCTAACTCACTTAAGAACACATTACTTCTCCATCTGTAGATGGACGAGGGCACGTGGGGGCGAGAGAAGATGCACTGCGGCTGGAGAGACAGATAAACGGATTAAGTAAGAACTCCTTTTTCCTGTACGTGCCGTGGCTGATGGACGAAATGGACTGGCGTGCCCGGTACTCGCGCCCTCCGATTAGACTTTTCCCGGAATGCGCGCGCCATCGTTCCCGACGATTGTAACACTTCTGTTCCCGCAGCTCTTTAGAAAGAAACCTGATCCGTGCATTCTGACCAACGCTCCAGCCTTTTAACTCTGCTGTGTGTGTGTGTGTGTGTGTGTGTGTGTGTGTGTGTGTGTGTGTGTGTGTGTGTGTGTGTGTGCGCTTGCTGTGGAGCGTGGAGAAGGCAGAAAGCAAGACCACTTAAATGTAAGAAGGGCTACAGATTTACGTTCCATTTTGTTTCTTCTTTCTGAAAGATGAACGCGCGAAACGACATGGTGTGGGCAAATAAAATAAAGCATGTTTATGATCAGGCCTCAGAGCTGAACCCGGGGGCACCCCTTCTTCAGTTCCTCCTCCTTAATGAGCACCACAGAGGTCTGAGGGCACCACCACCAAATCTGAAAAAGGAATGGCCTCGAAGAAATATACAGCAGCTTGCAGAACACGAGCTCGATAAAACCAGCCCTGGAAAAAAATCCGATTCTGTTTAAAACTGAAACACTAACAGAGAACAGTTATGATATTTTCTTCCAAAAGTAAATATAATGACCTGTGTGTCCCAGTACCAGAGTCGTCCAGGTTCGAGAGCCAGTGAGGCCTTTTGGCTGGTACCTTTGGAACTTTTAAACATGTAGGCATGGCCTTGGCCATGGCATCTGGGCATACATGTTGCATTGTGGCATGTTGTGGGATGATCCATCAACCATGCTTCCTCCCTCAGACTCCAGACTTAAGCAGAGTGGGACTTTGTCTGCATTGTTGATGAAGCAATGCCAATGTCCAGGTTCAGATTACAATGCCAGGCAGTTTGAATGCCCTGATGATGTCATTAAGGTCTAATATACCTCATAACATGGCCACTCAACCTTTAAAATCGTTAAAAGCATGGACTTTTTTTTAGTCTGAGTGGCCTTTCCGGGGTCGAGTGTGAGTAAAAGCTGCAAGCGTTCCCTCATTACCCGGTGCGGTCGGGGTTTAATTACCGTGCCCACTAGGACATGGTGCGATTCCACGACTCCCCTGAGGAACACCAACACGTGTTTGAAAGTCTCTTATTATTACACACACATGCATCAGCTGCGAGTGTTACGGCGTGCAAGTATGAGCTTACATCATTTATCATCCGAACCCCACCACACCTTCAGTACAGTTACGGAACGGTTACATACCATATAAATTATTTATAACGAATCAGATTTATTTTGCGGAATATGAACACGCAGGTTATTTATCACCCTTCACTTTCACATCCTCCAGGTCTCACGAGTCTTCTTCCACGACCTACATGAGAATCATCAGCGTAGTCCAATCGACGCTCTCAGATCGTTCCCCATGTACGAGAGCACAAATGGCGAATGACTGACATGCAAGTGGGCGCATTTGCACATGAAAAGGAGGCACACAGGATAAATGTGTACACACTAAACACAGACAGACACACCAAAACATCCAGCAGAAAATATGTCCTGATGCATTATCAAACAGATGTGGGTCTGTGGGCGGAGCCTATTTTCTCTCATAACTACATGCTTATGATGACGGTGTAAATGTAAATGCACATTAATTGTTAGTTAAGAGCTTTTTTATTAAAGGAGTTGACTGAATCTCTCACTCTGTTCCCTCTTGTCTGAATCATTAAGCTATGACTCTGATTTACTCCTGTCATTTTAGTCAGTGTTCAAATCAATGAATTATTAAGCTATGACTCTGATTCATTCTGTCATTTTTAGAGTCAGTGTTTGAATCAATGAATCATTACGTTATGACTCTCATCCACTTCTGTCATTGTTAAAGTCAATGTTTGAATCAATGAATTATTAAGCTATGACTCTAATTCACTTCTGTCATTTTTAGAGTCAGTGTTTGAATCGATGAATCATTTAGCTATGACTCTGATTCACTTCTGTCATTTTTAGAGTCAGTGTTTGAATCGATGAATCATTAAGCTATGACTCTGATTCACTTCTGTCATTTTAGTCAGTGTTTGAATCAATGAATCATTAAGCTATGATTTTTGAATCACTTCTGCAATTGTTAAGGTCAGTGTTTTAATCAATGAATCATAAAGTTATCTCTCTGATTGATTTTTGTTTTATTAGAGACCCTTCTATAATATTTAGAGCGCCAGTATTTGAATCACTGAATCATAAAGTTAGAACTCTTGTCTGAATTAGTGAATCAGTTTTTGTGAATTAAAAATTAGGACCAATGTGTTCTAATTTATTAACGCCTAAATTCAGTGAATCATTTATTATGACTCTGATTTACTCCTTTCATAATTACAGAGTCAGAGTTAGAGAATCATAAAGTTAGGATTCTGATTCACTTCTATTTTGTTCAGAGAGTTGGTGTTTGAAGCAGTGAATCATTGACTTAGACAGCCCAAAAAGAAATGTCTAATTACCTGAGGTTAAAGTTTGGCAGGTTCTCCCTTACCCAAATGCAAATTTGCATTCCAAATTGCAATTTAATATAAAATGTCCCCTTTAATCACAGCACATTGTTAAATGATCCACAAGTGAACGTGAAAGGTACGAGCTGTAGTTAGTGATTTGTTTTGCCTCTTAAACGAGGTTACGCTGAGGCCGTCAGTTAGACGTGACACGAGCAGCGTGGCGTCCGCAAAGTAAAACGAGGGCACTAAAGCAGATGAAGAATGCCACCTCTATAAAAGTCAGTGAACCCCAGAGAGCGGCGGTGAAACACGGGCCTGGTTCTGAGCTTTACAGCCGGTCTGCTTCAGCGGCATTAAATAAACACAGACACACAGCTGGTGATCAGGTTGCTTTCTTTATTTCGGCTTAAACGTCGCGTTTGTAACTGAACCTCTGGCAGCTTAGTCCAATGTTTATACAGACGCCTTAAATCCGGCTACTAGGAGGATTTTCAGTAAAGTCCAGTCTCAAGTTTCGATTTTTTAGTCAGAGCTGAAATTTGTGCCTGCACACGTTTAGTGTTTCAAAGGAAGAAGGACAGCATGCGTGTGTAAGCTCGTAATTTTAGTACAACAACAGTTTCATCTCTGTAACGTGACCTGATCGCTTTCAGCCCAAACACACATTTGACACGCAACACCGTTAGTGTGTATGTTACACAACTCCTCCATGTGTTAGAGTTTCCAAATAAATGATTGTAGAAGAGGGAACAGTGACACATGATACAGAATCATGAGATTACAAATTAAAAAAAAGCATTTAGACATGCAGACATGATCAATACGAGCATCTCAACGGGGAAGAATGGTGATTTAAGGGACTTTAAACATGGCATGAGCTACTCGGATTATCACACACAGCACCATCTCTGGTAGACACATGGTCTGAAAAATAGAAAATATCTAGTGGGTAAAAAAAATGCATTAATGATGCCATCAAAGGAAAATGGCATGTCATGGTGACTGAAGGCATCCAGAACTATGGACAACTACACATGCAACTTTGAAGCAAATGGGCTACACTACTTTCAACCAAAAACATGCAACCCAAAGCTAAAACTGGTGTGGGCTCAAAAAAACTGGACAGAACAAGAATAGATTTGGTCTGATGAGTCTCACCATCAAGGAGTGTGTGTGTGTGTGTGTGTGTGTGTGTGTGTGTGTGTGTGTGTGTGTGTGTGTGTGTGTGTGTGTGTGTGT
>JAUZSV010431252.1:0-10277 GCA_034780495.1 Parotocinclus cesarpintoi | reverse complement strand
TTTAAATTATATGTTTGGCCAACATGTATTTTTATATTCACAGAACATAGGTAAACAAAGATTTTTTACAGTGTATATACAGGCAGAACAAGAATAGCAGATGTAATAGGGTGATAGCAGGTAGTAAAACATGATATGTGTTTTTCTTTTTTTGACAGGAATATGTGCAGCCATTTGTTACAATGTGGACTAAACATGTGGGCCACTCCAGATCCTACTCACCTCATGCCATACACGTTTCTGAGAGGATGAATTTATGGAGGCTGATCATTTCATAGATAATTAAATGGTATGTCACACAAACCACACTAATAACTATTCCTGTGGACTAAAATATCTGTGATATATGCAGCTGTCTAGGTTGTCATTTACTGTATCCTGTTATAGAGGGTGGAACTGTGGTGTAGCAGGTAGTGTGAATTCCACACAGTTTCAGTGACACAACTTTTAGGTTTCTTATTCTGTGTCTATAATAAGTTTACATTTACCCAAATATGTTCCCTCCAACTTCCTCCCCAAAATAGTAGGTTTATTAGACTGGATACCCCTAGGTGTGTGTGAGTGATGCATAGCTGTGGACTATTTCTATTATACATTTCCACATTGCGGTTCACTATATACCGGCTCACTGAATATAGATATATTTATGTTTTGTGTTCTGCTTTGGATTGGTGCCCCTCCCAAATTGTACATGTGTCTGACCACAGTTAATTACGGGTCATAAAACAGAGCACCACTCCAGCCTGGTATTTAGGGTGGAACGCTTGTTTACTGAGATCAGACACGACATCACAATACTAGAGAAAAATGCTATGAGTTTGTCCATGTCATAACTGATGTTGTTCTGGGATTTGTATGCACAACACTCTTTATAGTTTATTCAGAATGGTTAAAGGGATGGAAAAGCTTTTT
This sequence comes from Parotocinclus cesarpintoi, assembly GCA_034780495.1. Lineage (NCBI taxonomy): Eukaryota > Metazoa > Chordata > Actinopteri > Siluriformes > Loricariidae > Parotocinclus > Parotocinclus cesarpintoi. Next base: position 9,365 of record JAUZSV010431252.1, on the reverse strand, counting down.
GGTAAGGTCATCATTATGATTCAGAATGCTGCTGCTTAAGTTACAATATTAGCCAGGTATTAGTTTGTAATAATGTGATAATAAGTTGTTAACATATCATTTCAAATAAATTTTAAATACCTAATATTGCTTCACAATTTGTAGTAAAACATTATTATTATTTTTTTCTTTTAAAAGTCATATTAGGCTTCAAGATCATATCAAGGCTTTACACATACACATACAGAGGAGAGAAAGGGAAACACTGTGTTTAATTTGTGGTTCCATTTTTATTGTAGAACTTCAGCAAGCAAACAATCATCTTTATTTAAGGTGCTAGGATTAACATTTCTCCACATTTTCACCTGCTAGAACATGTCAGATGGTGCCAACAGATTTTAGGTGCATTTGCCCTGCAGTTCGCTTATGTCATATACTCTGTCAGTTATATACAGAAGTCATACACTAGAGGAATCCAGGTGCCAGTGGGAGGAGGAAGATGTTGTCAGAGTCAGGATATGGAGGAATGGTGCTCATAAATTTTTGCAGATGGACAAGGCTGATTCGCCCTCCGGTCAACTTCTCTTACTGCTGTCTCCCTGCTGCCTTACAGACAGACAGGTGGAAAGGCAGAAATACACAGAGAGGCAGATGCATAAAAAAGCATATCAGACAGACAGGAAGGTAGACAGATGAACAGAGGCCGATATCGCCTACAGTCATCAGAAGCCCCACAGGCTGGTCAGCCAACATGTCTGCAGGCAAAGAGATGAGTGGAGTAGAGAGCACTCACAAATAACAGAGCTGAGGAAACTGGAGCATGCACACTAGTATATCTTGTCATCTGTCTCTCTCTTCCTGACACAATTTTTTTTCGTCATGCATTCTCTATGACATTCTTCGCTTTCACTGACATTAATTTCTCCCAGAAGCCCATGTCTCTTTCTGTCTGTTTTTCTCTTGTGCCCTAAAAGTTTTTGATTTTTGCTTTTATTTAAAAAAAATTCAAACTTCCTAACCTAACATCTTTCTATAGCACATGTATGTATTTGGTAGCACATGTCTATGTATGTTTGCAATCAAGAAAATAATTCAGACTAATTCGGTGAAGAATAGAAAGGTAAATCACTGTATTTTGGACAGCAAATGTATACACTGGTGTAGTACACATTAAATAATTTTAATAACTGAAGTTGTGACTGTGGTCAAAGTAGAAGAATACAGACACAAAGGTTAAGGTTTTGAGTGCCAGTGCTTAGAAGCTGCCACTGTTGAGCCATTGAGTAAGACTGTCAGTTGCTTCCGTTGTAATGTAAGATTGTCGCAGTCATATGTCACTCTGGAAAAGAGTGTCTGCTAAATGTTGTAAATGTAATTCTGAACAATATGGGAAATATTTTGGAGTTGTTTTGTTTTGTTGTTGTTAATATTATTATTTTCAGATGAAAGATCCAGAATTATTATAGGCCTAGGTAAATCGACCAGTTATTACAAGTTATACTACCAACTATATAACGCAGTGGTAAAAATATTGCCTCAGAATATGGCAATGATTACAGCAGATACATGAAATTACCAGAGTATACACCATTTAGATTTAAAGCGCATCTTGGTCTCATCAGACCACAGGAAAAGGGTTTCAGTAAGTCATGCCCTTAGTCTGCTTTCCTTCAGCAAACTGTTTGGGGGCTTTCTTGTGCATCATCGTTAGAAGAAGCTTCCTTCTGTGACGACAGCCATGCAAACCAATTTGATACAGTGTACGGCGTGAGGTCTAAGCAGTGGCAGGCTGACCCCTCACCCATTTAACCTCTGCAGGAACCTCTGGATATGATGCTGTGGATGTGCATTCAACTTATTTGATTGACCATGGCAAGGTTCTGAGTATCCTGTTAAGCCTCTGTATGATCTTAGCCACCTTGCTGAAGCTTACTTTTAAAATGTTGCCAGTCTTCTTATAGGCCATCTTTATGTAGAGCAACAATTATTTTTTTAAGATCCTCAGAGAGTTCTGTGTCATGAGGTGCCATTTTGAACTTCCAGTGACCAGCACGAGCAATGTGAATGTGATAATACCAAGTGTAACACACCTGATCACACCAGAGACCTTGTAACACTAAAAAGTCACATAATACTAGGGAGTGAAAATGGCTAATTTGACCATTTTCACTTAGGGGTGTACTCACTTTTGTTGCCAGCGGTTTAGACATTAATGGTTGTCTGGGTTATTTTGAGGACAGGGCAAATTTACACTGTTATAGAAGATGTAGATGAACTACTTTACATTGCATTAAAGTGTCAAATTTTTTATTTTGTTTCATGAAAATATATAATACAATAGTTACAAAAATGTGAGGGGTGTACTAACCTTTGTGAAATACTGCATATATTTAATGCCATTGGTAAAACTGACTTTCATTATTTGAGCAAACAGGTTTTACAAGTTTTTCACAGTACATGTTAAAAAACTAAATAGTTTGAGAGAGTGATCATGTTAAAAATGGCTGGAGTACTCATTTAACTTCAATAGCTGTAGTTTAGGTAGAATATTTAGTAATGGAAAGTAGCAGAAAGCTGAAAGTATATTTGAGCAATTATGAAGGAGCCTATGAGAATCATTTCCTTTTCCTGCTCTCTCTATCGCTCACAAGCTGCACAGACACAAATAATTTTAACTTGAAACCAATGTGGAAAGTGAATGCTCTAGTAAATCAATGACAATTGTAGTTCCAACTTTAAACAAGTGATATAGAAGAAACAGGCTTGTTTGGTGCTAGCTTACCATAAAACAGGTGGATGTAAAGTCACAGCACAAAACAGTAATTTTGTGTACACTAGAAATCCAATAATTACTAGAATCATGAGGCAGTTATTAAACATGCCATTTAATGCAGTTTGTTACATTAAAACAGAAATTATTTTATATGACCTCTGGTGGCTAGTAACACACATATAAAGCCACAATGTGGCCTGAAGGCAAGGGCTATATTACAATGAAAATTCTATTTCCCATTACGTGGACAATGACTGCGATTTTGGCTGGTTGGGAGATGTGATTTGACTGACAGAAACCATAAAATTAAAAATATCAAATTATTAACTCATTGTCATTAATAGAGTATTTGTATAATGTAGTTGTAAAGCTAACAGTTTATTCTCTTTGTAACGCCGGGATGAAGGAACGGAGGCAAACGCGCAATGCAGTGCAGGCAGTGGGTTTATTTGAATGGAAAACACAACTAAAAGGCACGCCCAGGGAAAACAGAAAAATGGGAAAACCAAAGCTTTGCGCCCGTATGACGCTCAAAACGAAGCTTTATACGGGCGCTAAAGCAGAATCAGCTGGCGGTGATGAGATCTGTGACGCGGCAGTGTGGCTGATGCAGCCTGTGGGCGTGACACTCTTTCTGTTTTTGCCAAAAAGTAAACAAGAAGAGAGCTTCTGTATAACCACACCTAGTATAATTTCAAGGGGCCTGTGATAAATTTAAGTACTGTATTATTATAAATAAAAATTTTATAATTTTCAATTAGAATAATTCAAATATTGTATTATTTTTTCTTCAAAAGGAAATCATAGCAAAGTAATTTTACAATCCCTTGTGTGGTTTGTAATTAAGATACCCGCATGGCATCATATACAGTATGTAATTTTCATGTTTATGAGTGTGCATTTTACAACTTTTGTTGGCAAATTGAAGGATGATGTAAATTTAAAGTTTCTGGTTGTTTGTTTAAACAAGCTTATATGCTGTTTTTACAATACTGTTATTTCACATTACTGTATATGCTATGTAATAATCTAATCTAATAACATAATGATAAATAATAGCAATGGTTATATTCATGATAAAATGTTCCTGTGTTGCTAAAATGCACCATGGACACACTATGTGTGGAAGAGATTAAAAGGAAAATAATATTCTACCATGATGACACAGGTTTGTGGCGAGCAAAAACAACTGATACAGACAATATGTACAATATGCCAATATTAAAGGCATATCCTGTCGTGGTGGGGTGGTGGCATCCTTTTCATGGGGCCAAAATCCTTGCTGACACCCATGAACAGGTGGAGGTAAAGACATAGCACAAAACAGTAATCACTAGTACACCAGTAATCCAGTAATAACTAGTATGAGTTGGCATAAGTTACTATTTAATCATTGCGCTTGTTTTCCACTGGGCAGGCTAGTATCAACATTTTAAATTAATATAAATGGCCTCTTGAGGATAACATCATCTCTTTATGTTCGTCTATGACTCTCAGTAAATTGAATAAAATGGTTTATAGGGTGTGACATACAGGCTTAACTAGTGAGGAATGAATAATATTAATACAACAATTCCATAATAGTTCATGTTTTTAAATTTTTTTTTTTACCAGTCTAGGTATAAGCATATTTGAGCATGTGTAATTAATACATTTTGTAAAAACAAAACAAACAAATAACACTGTTTATGTGTCTACACATATTACATATTTACAGTTTCTACAAAAATATACATATTTTAGATAACATCTAGGCCACCCGAGGAGGATGGGTCCATGTTTGAGTTTTGGTCCGTCCAGGGTTTTTTCCTTCTACATTCAGAGGGTTTTTCCTTGCCACTGCTAAACTAGGCTTGCTCAATTTCGGATTGGCCGTTTAAGATAAACTAATATTGCAAAGCTGCTTTGAGAAAATTTACCATTGCAAAAAAGCACTATATGCATAAATTTAACTTTGACTTTGACTATAACTGCTTATGTATTAAACCTCAAAACAATCCCAATATGGTCACATGGGCACAAATGACTGACTGTATTGTGAGTGATAACAACACTTTAAGCACTTGTTGATATACATTTCCAAAACAATTCTTACTTCTAAATTGCATTAAAGAATTTGAAGCCTTCATAGTTCAAGCTCAAGAGGGAATAATTATGTGAAGTTAATAGATTTTGATTTGGCCATTTTATCCACTCTTATTTTTCATGAAGTCCAAATATTTGAGACGTGTAAGACTGAACAGTGGTTAGTCATTCTTTTAGATTTTGAATTTTTTTTTTTTTTTTTTTTTTTTTTATGAATGTGCTTCATTTAAAGCAAATCAAAATTGTCCAAGTTTCCTGTTTCATGCTTTAATATAGGAAGGTGAGCCAAAACAGTTGTTTTGTCAGTAATAAGCCAGTCCCAGTTTTTATGATGTCAAAAGGCATATATAGTTGAAAGTCACATTGATAATAATGTCCCTTTTGATAAAGTAGTGTGACTATGTCTTTATGCCACACAGATCACTACATTTGATTTTCTGTTTCTTTCATGTATACTCAGAGTTTCATATGCTGTACAGGCCCGCAGTACTTCTCTGTAGAAACTGTATTTATGGAGTAGTAATATTTTTACGTAAACAGGGTTTGCCATGAGGCCGCTGTGTAATGCTGCTAATAACTGCCTAGGCATAGGACGCTAAATATAGATCTTATGGTTATCCATAAGACTGCAGAGCTGAGGGCCACCTGCAGATTGATGGCATATGGCGGTCTTCCACAGAGACCAGTTTTTAGTGTGCTAATCTCTGCCTTGGTCCTTTTGTTCAATTGCTGTGTTGAGTCCCAAAACAAATGCAAGCAACTCCAGTGCCGATCTGAGGTACATTTAAATCCATTTCTATGGAAACTATCCACTGGAATGTTTTTACTGTCAGCATCAAATGTGAAAACCTGGCTGTGATAATTAGTAGTATGCATGAGACAAGCTTAAATTGACATCAAACAGGAGAGAGAGCAATTGAAAAACGATGGGAAACATATTGTGAGTCAGAATTCTTTGAACCACCAGCCAACATTATATTTGTCTACTCCAGTAATTGTGTTAATAAATCACAGACAAATAAAGCAATGAGCTTCAGGATATTTCAAACGTACACATGCTATCTGCTTAAGTTTGCTGTTGAAGACTGAGACAAAAGCTATGTAATGTGAACATGCTTTGAATGTTATTAGCAGCTCCTGGAATTAAGATTCAAAGCCTTTCCTAGGGCATAGAGATGAGAAATCAGCCATCTTGGCTCACTGTGAATTGAAGAAAGTTACCATGCCATCAAGTCTTTCCAACAAATCAAACAACTTTCCCATGTAAGCCAAACTTGATTAAGTAATCTTTATCTGAACCCATGCATTTGCGTTGGTACTCCATCACCTTGCACCTGTCTCTTTCTCTGGCTGCTTTGCTTTTTTTTTTTTGATTGTTGAGAATCCAATAGGCGGGAAACAAATGCTTTTTGGAAAGAACTAGAGTACTAAAAATCAAAGAGAACTGGGCAGAATGTTTATCAAAAAGAGAAAGAAGGGGTGTGTGTGTGCGTGTGTGAGTGCATGTATGGCGTTGAACCGATCTGCGCCTATCTTCAGGGAAAAAGAATGACAGAGCGGCTGAATGCTAATGAATGGGTTCCCCCCTTTTCTACTCCCGCAAATATTGTCTTATCCATTAGTGGGAGCAGGAGAAGAAAGAAGTAGCCCGTCTTTGGGAGGTTGGTGAGGGAGAAGTCAGAGGAAGAATTCTATTCAGCTTGGCTTCTCCAGGCCTCAGTGGACTGGGCCGTTTGTTTGGCTTTATTCAAATGCCATAGACCGTGGCCGACAAAGACAGCTTTCAGCACCCACTGTAAAAGCATGAAGAGAAAAAGAAAACAATAAAGAAAAAAGAAGTTAGTAAAAAGACGAGAGAAAAGAAAAAATATGACAAAAGGACAGTTAGATTGTAGTTAAGGCACTTGTGGTTGTTAGCAGATGTTCTCTTTTACAGGAAAAAAAGTTATGCTTGTTAAAACTTTAGTCTTACAAATGAAAAATACATATTTTGATGTAACTAACAGGTAATTAAAATCTATATCACCAAAATATCTTTATTGTTATTTTACTTCTTTATCTGTGGCCAGTGTGTGTGCAAGCTTGTAAATACTAGTTAAATTCAAATGTATTGTGTTGTTGTGTATTTGTTGTCAAACAAAATGAGAATTTAGTTCCTGCACAACTTTTCACAGTTCTGTTTCAACAAATCTGTCTCCTGCAGCAATGTGCATAGCACAAACATTCGTACAACAGTAGGTGTAAAATGGGTCTCAGCTGCTGACAGTGACATCACACCACAGGTTAATTTCCAGCATGTGTGAATATGTTAATATTTCTGTGCTTTCTGGGTCCTTTTTTGTGTGATGTCTACATGTCCTGTCCCTGTCTGTGTGGATTTACTCTGGGTATTCCTCTCAAACATATGTAAGTTAGGTGAATTGAAAATACACCATATTTAATATTTAACTTCTACTGATTCAATGAGTGTATCAATGTAACATTTTGCCTTAATTGTGTACAGGTTGTGTGCAAAGGAAGGAATTCAAGACCATCATTAACCTCCAAGAACAAGACGTTTAATCGTCATCAAGGTGACAAAGTGACACAACAACTAAAGACCTATCCCACACTGACTATTTTCAATATGAGTAGAACATCAGAACAACACTGAACTACAATGGCATGCATGGAAAAATCATATTTTCTCAAAAAAACCTTTGCTCTCTGTCTACAGTTTACTAAGGATCACAAGAGCACATGCCAGCTATAAGGATAATGGAAAGAAATTGGGGATGGATAAGATTCAAACAATTATTTTATTATACTATACTATACTATACTATACTGTACTATACTATACTATACTATTCTATACTATACTATACTATACTATACTATACTATATTTATATCCAACATGCAGCATGATGGTGACCCTATGCACACAAGTTGTTCTACCAAGAAATTTTGGAATTCCTGACATTTATTCAAAATAAAAGTTTTTGCAGGATCTTAAGGTGGCAGTTCAAGCTGTTGTTTACAGAGGAAAGGGTTAACGTTGCTCCAAGCCAATGTTCAGGACTGATTGACATTTGGTTGCAGTTATTTCTGCACAAGGGGGTCACATCAGATACACAGGCTTACTTTTGCCACTCACAAATATGTAATATTACATAGTTTAAATAAATTCTTAAATAAATAAATGATCAAATACAATAGTTTATCATTACAATAGTTTGTCTTATTTGTGTTATTCTCATTTTTTATGACTTGCATCAAAATATGATGATGTTTCAGGTCATATATTGTGCATGTGTTCGCTATGCAACTGAATGGCTGGGTCTAGGTTTGTGTCCACCCTTAAGCCATGTGCTGCCGATTTAGGCCCCAGCTCTTTATGATTTTGAATTTGATTAAGCTGGAATAAAAATTAATTGTGGTATGAATTAATAATGTATGTGTTTCTTTGGTTGTGCACTATAGAGGACTAGAGGATCTCTAAATATTTGACATTATTTGGGATATATTTAGCATTTAATATAAAATTTGTGAAGACTACAATTTTTTTTTTAATAAACTGTTTAACTGACTATGGTTAAAGACCCAGGATAAAGTCCTTTATCGACTGCTGCCTGTGTGAAGTTGGCATGTTTTCCATATGTTTGCTTGGCTTACCTTCAGTACTCATTTTTTCCCCCAGACTTGTATTTATTGTATTTCAGTTTTAGTGAATGTGTTGGTCTGTGTGTGTGTGTGTGTGTGTGTGTGTGTGTGCATATGCTTGCCACAGACTGTGGTTGTCTGCCTACATCCTGTGCTGTTTTGTAGGTAAAGTATTCATACCACAACGTGATACTAAAGCTACTTCTACATGTGTAGCTAGCTTAGAATCCAGCTATAGGGAAACGAGAACATCAAGAGCTGTAGTGACTCATTTTAGTAAACTGTATAAATCAAATTGGAAGGTATTGATTATTTTAAGGTAATGAGATATTCTTTATTACTGTTTGCACATTTCTTGATTGATGCCATGTTGCCAGATTAAATTTCAATGTGTATTTAACAGTCCTACCTGTGCGAGAGCAGACTATCTAGCTGATTTTCTGAACACAGGATTATTACTTTAACAGCTCACTTGTGCGTAATGGATAATATCTCCTCTCTGTGTGACCTTGTGGTAAATACCTTTCCTAACCTGAAACCTTGAGGTACAAATTAATCTTCCAGAATTTAGAAAGAAATACATCCAAACTAAAACTTCTAAAGTATCATCTAATTCACCAAGATTGGGTTGGGCTGGGTCCACATATGTGCCTCTGTGTCATTAACTCATCTATCCAAGAAAGCTTAATTTCCTTGGAGTGGAGAAAAGGAAAGTAGGACAGGTTTTCATTGCACTAGCGTACTGTTTGTCAAATGCATTACCAATCATCATGGAATGGTATGGAACTTTCTGGTAATTAAAAGTCAGTTTCCAAACTTTTATAGTAATGTCTAAAAGATCTGGGTAACAGAGTTCAGAGTCCATTTCTATCTGTGTATGCACA
>JAUZSV010431241.1:0-10277 GCA_034780495.1 Parotocinclus cesarpintoi | reverse complement strand
TGGGGGCAGCACGGTGGCTCGGTGGGTAGCACCGCTTGCCTCACAGCAAGAAGGTCCCGTGTTCAATCCCGGGCGGCTTGGGACCTTTCAGTGTGGAGTCTGCATGTCCTCCCCGTGCCTGCGTGGGTTTACTCTGGGTACTCCGGTTTTCTCCCAAAGACATGTGTGTTAGGTGAATTGGTGTCTCTAAATTGTCAATGACTTGTGTATGTATATATGTGACTGGTGTTGAGATGAACTTGTGTAAGGATATAACCTTGTGTGTCGCTTACATGGCCGCTGATGCCGATAGCGACGTTAAAGAAGACAAATAAACAAACAAACAAAATCTCTCCACTGGCAGCTCACCTTGTCAGCTGTAATATTTTGGCTTACTCTGTTGATGCATCTCTGCTAATTGTTGGTACTCTATTGATGTGTTAATTTCATCACCAGTCTTTTATTCGGTCTAAACGGTGATGCACTATTTTGGACAATCAGAGCATGCATTTCTGAAAATCCTTGCCTGTTATTTACCACAGACTAGACATGCTCATCACAAAAACAATTATCAATCATCAATAGTTATCAAATTTGTATAAAGAATAATGACTGTATATGTACGGATATTGTAAATTTGATTGTATGATCACGAGGGCCCCTCGGTAAAGCACATTATGCCAGCATGAGGTATGACTGTCACTGGTTTTGTCTAGTTTTTTTGTGACCTCATTAAGTTGAAAAAATATCAGTGATTCTGCGGTATGCAGTGTGTACACAGACACACACATACATGTACATTTTACTTACAGAGCTGTCAGTGTTGGTAGTGTGTAGGGCATGCAAATCTATCATCCATCTAAATCCATCTAAAACTTAAGAACTCACTGTCTCCTATCGCTAAGCTTTCCAGCATAAACTTAGTCAACAGAGCAGAGCCAAAGGGGCCTGATCTCCGTGTCATTTATCTTGGCTTCTGACGATACTCTAGCATTCAGCAGTTTCCTCCACAGGGCACTGAGAAAAGACGTTAATGTGACCCATTAGGATTACTTGAAACATTTATTTTTGGTGCTTAACAGGTAACATATATTTGGCCAGCACTGAATTTTGTAAATGCTTAAGACTGTAATAATAATAATAAACTACATAGCCAAACATTTATGGAAACCCAAATATAAATTCCATAAAAAGTTTGGTGTGCTTTTTGCAAAGCTTTTTCATTAGATTTTGAAACATGACTGTGAGGTTGGTTACTTATGGTGGCATTTCCTGTCTGAAGAAGTTGGGGCCAGGGTTTCGTGCAAGCCAAACCCAACCAAGTTCTCGCTCATAGTTGGCAAACCATTTCTCTGTGGTCTTTATTAGGCCAGGGTCCTATTTGTCTTTAGTGCTGGGAAACTATGAAAACATCATATTTGAAAACCACTGAGGTGTTCAGTACAACCCAGTCTACATTCATTGCTTGTCTATGGACATCCCATGTATGCTTTACATTATGATTTACTGAAATAAAATACATTACTAATTAGAAATTGTGTCCATAAACTTATGGCCGTCTATAGTATGAATTTTAAGAACATAATTGGTGATAGGCATGAAAATTTGTGTCAAAGTCAACTTGTCAACCAGTCAACCAAAAGTGTTATATGTATGGTACAACATGAAACAGTTTAGATGAGTGCATTATGTTTCCTCAGGAAATGAGCCAGATAATACAACCAGACCAAGAGAAACCAATTAATTTAATTTAATTTAAACAATCCAACAAATGCATGACAATATATTACACAAAAACAATAACACAATGGAACAAATGTCAATACCAGTCTAACTCTTACTGACAAATGAAGCAAAGAAAGCTTGTGACTTATTATTTGGCCACTAAAGCTCTCTTAAGCCCAGCGGACATTATATTTCCTTCCTTCTTTGAGATGTGCATCATCTCTCGCTACACATCTACCAACTCATCCCTCAACACTCATGCCAAAAAGGAAGAGGACAACACAAGTTCATGAGAACTTGACCTAGATATTGTCCTAGCTTCAAATCTTCAAAGCTTAAAAAAATTGGTAAGTATCATTTGTTTTTTAATATAAAGTCAAATAAAACATAGAAAAACTAATGTGAAGTGGCAAAGTGCCTTGTATTGATTCTTATGTCTACATTGATCCAGTGGAGCAGGTATGATTTTCACCTTTGATTATGGCCCCTGTATAATCTCAGGTTTTCTTCCACCCTTGTGCCCAGTGTCTTCAGAACCCAACAATGAACAGGATAAATTAGATACTGTTGCTGAATGACTGATAAAGGTTGGTGTGTTGGGGCATTCTTGTCTTGTTAGGACATTTAGGTGGAAAACTACTCTATTTTTCCCAGGAGTGAATGAATGAGTGAGAGAGTGGGTTTAAGTAGGTGAGCTGCTTTAATTTGAGTTGGTGGATCTGAGTAGGTAATCGGGTGGTGTTGAGTCGGTAGGTGGGTGATTGTATGAGATTGAGTACGTCAGTGGATGGGATTAGAGGTGGGTTGTTGGGTGGATAATAACTAATTGCAGTGCTCCTGGGTAAGAAATAACAGCATTATACCTCACTGTGGGTACTAGAGACCCCACTGTCCTGTTTTCAAGACTATAGATATGCTGTTTAATGTCCACATTACATGCTGTAAAACAGGACATTGAATGAAAACAATAGTCCATAGTACATGGTAGTTTAGAAACTTTACATAGTGTTAAATTTAAATAAACATCTTGAACAAAACACAATATGACAATATTTAGTACAGTATTTCACTCTACAATACAGTACAATACTTCTTAGCTTTGTGTATTTCATAAAATTTGAACGTTGTTCCTTTCTGCCTTTAAGACTGTGATTCTCTTTTCTGCCAGGAGGTGTCGCAAAGCTTTGCTTGCACTAGTTATCTGTCGTTCATTATAATTAGCCAAAAGCTTGTAGTTGCCCAAAACCTACATATATATCAATTGTGTTGCAACTAAGTTTGTCTCCTTTTGTTTGAAAGACTGTGGTGGCTCAGCAGTTAAGGCACTGGGATTGAGTTAACGTTCCTGCACTGAAATCTTCCAATGTTGAACTTGTGAGCAAGCTAATTTCCTCACAATTGCTAGAATTGTATGTTTTAATTTATGCATTAGTTGCCCTGGATAAGTGCATCTACCAAATGCTGGAAATGGAAATGTCTGCAATAGCAGTTCAGCCAGATTTTGAAACGACTGTGAGGTTTGGCACTGGTGTTTGACAATACGCCCTGGCTGTCAATCAGTTGGCTTTTCTAATATTAAAGCTTGCAAGCTTTATTATGGACTTGATGAGCTGACTTACTGGGGTGGCAGCTACACTGTATTCAGTACTACCCATTCTATTGCACCGGAAACTATAGAGATTGAGTTATATGTTTGAATTATTTAATGAGACTGTTAGAAGTGAGAGTAGAATACGTAAATAGAAGGGCTGTCTAGATAATTTTGGTCATTTAGCTTAAGTTTTAGGTTGTTAAAGGAAGTACCTGGGGGGAAACACCAATCTCAATACAGACAGAACCCAGAAGAAAGGATACAAGGCACGTACTGGGCCACCTTCAAAGTACATATTCCAAACTGACCATGGGTCCTCAGGAGAACTTGAAACACAGTATTCTAGTTTATTTAGTGATTCTCTAAACTATGAAATCAAATAGAGTTTTGTACATGAAATGCCATATAGTTCAATCACTACATCAAGCATCATATACCTATTTTATCCATCTGCTGCATCCCCTGCATCTCCAAAATATCTATAACAGTCTTCACTCCAATGAGATGGCTTCACTAATTCACTAGATTTTAGAACATTACAATGAGGATGTTTGACAATATGTTTTGATGAGCAGACTCACATACCGAAAGTGTGATATTTAGGGTCTCTGCGTTCAGTACAATCAGTGCAAAGTAGTATTGCAACTGAAACTAGGAAGATTAAGTTACTGTATGTACATAATGGGTCTGTTAGCAGTAAGTGTGGAATAAGAAAGATCAATAAATATAAGGGATATTTACATAATTGTGGCAGTGACCTGTGGGAATGTGGTAACCTAGTGGTTAAGGTGCTGGACTATGGGCCAAAAAGTCCAGGGTTCAAATACCACCATGGTCTGTCAACAAAACCCTTAAATCTGACCACAATACACATTTTCACTGTGTGGTGGTCCATCCCAGATGCCTCAATGCCTAGAGAAGTCAGCGCTGCTTTTGAACATGCTTAACAAAAGGCTTCTTTTTGTTATCTGTAAATGGAACTCCATGCTGTAGTGCTTGACAAAGTAATCCCTTGCTTCTGTGGTTAGATCAGCTATTGATGAATAGAGATTATTGATGCAGTGACATCTGAGGAATCAGAATTGCAGAAATGGATGGGGGGTGTAGGGATGGACCACCATATCACAGCTTGGACTCTGGACTACCTCACAAACAGACCACAGTATGTGTGTCTTATGAACTGCATGTCTGACACAACCTTGTGCAGCAATGGGGCTCCACAGGGGACAATCTTGGCTCCCTTGCTTTTCACGATCTACCCTGCTGTCTTTACTCAGAACACAGCAACCCACCACCTACAGAAGTTCTCTGATGACTCCATTATTGCTGAAAACATTTTGGACGATAATGATAGTGAGTACAGTACTGCTTTCAGGATGTAACATCAACATATAGGCAGTACCTGTCAGAGAAAACATACAGTCTGCATTACTGTTACTAATAATAATACTTTGTGTATCAGTGCATACCGTAATACTGACGGTTATGCTCAGCTATCCATTGTGCTATATATTTTATTTGCAATAACTTCATTATATATTTGTATATTGTGTATATTATTAATTTATCAAATATGGTTTATATACTCTGAAAATTTTATTTAGATTTTCCAAACTGCCTCAGCTATTCTGATATTTGGTTGTATAAGATAAATTACTAGATCCAAATGCAACCAACCTCAGTACAGAGAACAACCAGAGGGAACTTACTGGGCCACCTTGCAGATCTCAAACTGACCTTAAGTGTTCAGGACAACCCGAAACACAGTGTTCCCTTAAAACTATGAAACTATAATTAGACGTTGGTTCATGAATTTTGTCGTCCAGATCGGACATTGTATACCCTCTTTTTCATCTGCTGCACCCCCTGCATATCTAAAAAAAATTCCATTAGGACAAAACTTCTATGAATGGAAACTTTGAAGTTAACGAAAGGCAGAATCAATCCCACCATTCTCCTTCTTCTGGCAGATCTGTGCCATTCTGAAAGATGCTGCTGTATTAAAAGAGTTAGTCTGAATTTACACGCAGCTGGGTCCGATTCGGTTTTTTTTTTTTTTTTGCGCTGTACGTATTTAAACATCTCTCCTGTTTTCAGATTTCTTCTGGGCTCTACAAAGCGCTTCTTGTGTGAGGGAGCCGCCAGAGCGAGCGCTTCTCTGAGCGCCTACGTCATGGATTCCTGATCTGTGTGGGCTGTGCAGGAAAAGCCCTGCTGCCTCCGACATGGAGCCGCTCCAGGGTCACCATGGCAAAGCGCACAAACAGGAGGAAACACTGAGGGAATCCCGTTATTTTACAGCATTGGACCATATTATAAACACCCCTAGCTGAGAAGGAAGCCGCTCTTCTTGCTCGGAGTGAATCCTCAGAGCCGTTTGCACTTCCATTTCTTCATCTTCTCCACTTCTGAGGATTGTATATTCTCTTTTTTTATAACACGGTTTTGTTTCTTTGCTATGACAAGATCATTTTTGTCCTGTTGACTATTTTTACATAACATTTTTTCAGCATTTTCCTCACAAATGTTTAGAGAGACTTGGGGACTGGCACAATACCACAACATGAGGTCGATGGATCAAGGTATGGATGGCGCGTGCTTGGGCAGAAGTGTTGTGATTAACTGGTAATTTTAATTTCTAACGACTTTTTGGTTTTGCATTCATCTTGGCATGCTGTGATATGAAAGTGTGATGTCTTAATCGACGCCGCCGCTACAGTGGTCTTGTTTTTGGACTATGACTGTACTACTAGATTTTGTAGTCTATACATAGTGAGTTTTTTAGTACAAAGGATGTGACCAGTAAAACTCTACGTCATTAGGGAACCCGTTATGTCACGTGGGTACGCGATTATTTAAAAAGTCAAACATGGTATAGCTATAGCAAACGATAAACCTGAGATATGTATTGCTCTATCCTAACGCAGGGAGTCTTACACCAGACGTGGCTCGTTCTCACATGTGCGCTATAATAGTGCCTGTTGTGAGCATGCAACGTGTCAGTCGTGTGTGAGGGATGCCCGGTGCTTTTATAGCCACTGGTTGTGCCATGGCTTACGTTTGAGGACTATTAAAATACATTACCACTGGGATGAGTTCGTAACGCACTAGCGAGGAACAGCGAACAGCCAGAGATACTGCAAATCAAGGCGTGTTGTACACACTCAGGGAGAACCGTGATATGACAGACAGACAGGTAAACCTAGAAAATAGGATTCTTCAGGGGCTTTTAAATGGTTAATGGCTTTAGGTAGAAATAGCCCATTTCTACCCAACATATCATTTAAAACCATTATGAAGACACCAAATATTAGCTAGATCTTAAAACGGTAAAAAATAAAACAACGAAATGCTGTTGACTAACTCACGATCTTTGCGAAAGCGCTTATCCATAGAAACTAACCTAGAAAATATGATGTCTCGCTGGTCTTTGGAATAGTTTTTGAAAAGTTGAACCTGGTTAAACCTTATAAGGCACAACAATCCTTATTTTGGAAAAAATGCTTTTCCTAAACACCTTTGAAAATTGGTTCAATCTTTTGGGTGGTGGAGAACTCTTTATCCTCAAAGAACCATTAAGACCATTAATAGGATACATTATTTTAGCTAAACAATAATACAGTTCAAAAGAATACAAATTGTTGTTAAATATATGGATATTATATCAAAACTGTTTCTTCATGGAAACCAACTATGAACCCAAAACAGAAGGCAAATATTGTACCTCAGTGGTTCTTTGATTTATTACTAGTTTTAAGTTGAACCTGGTTAAACCTTAAATTACACAAACAACCATTTTGAGTTTGTATTTTCCTGGGATCATCATAAAATGTTCTTCATAGACCTCTTCTTAGACAATATGATTAAACTAAGTTTTTTTTGGATGGTAAAGTAAAACTCTTTCTACACAAAGTAGTATAAAACAAGAGTTATTTTGGTAGACATGTTGGGTTTTTGACACTGGTCAACCAGCAAGACCATGCAGGGCCAGTATTGCATGTTGGTCTAAGTTTGGTGAGTGCTAGTCTGGTTCAACTGCTGAACAGTCTTGATGGTAAATCTGGTTCACCATCATGCCAGTGTCCAAAAACAGCATAATTGTTTTATCAGGGAAACGTCCTTGTTGACTCTTAAGGCGGGCTGGACTTAAAAACAGTTCAGTATGGTTCCCCAGTGTTTTGTGGATGGTTAATTGCTTACAGAAAACCCTTTCTACCAGACGAACAATCTAATTTGCTTCTTAAAATAGTTAGGCAGAACGAGAAGTGCAAAGTTATTTGATGATCAGAAATGTGATAGAATTAATATTTTAAAAAATGATTCTTCCTAGACCCATCTTTTAGGCTTATTGCTAGCAACAGGGAATCTACAGTAATTAGGACATTTTCTAAAGTGGTTCTTTCTGCAAATCTTCTTAGAAAATGTGATTCCTCTTGGGATGTTAGATGCTTAATGGATTCGAGTAAAATAGTTTTTTTTTGTTTTGTTAAAAGGTTCATTTGAAGACATTTCATGATTTAAGTGTATGAAAAATCCCATACTTCTATCTGGCCAAATTTGACTAGGGACCTTTTTAGAAAATTGCATTCTTAAAGCATCTTTTGAGTGGTTTATGGTAGAACTACAAGGGTCTTTGATGACCCAATTATAAAAGAGATATATCTGTTTTCTTGGGTTTTACTTAGTACAGTCATGGGCTCTACCCTCCTCGGGAAATATCATCCAATAAAAGTCCTTTCAGTAGTCAATGGCTTTAGGTGTAGCCAGAAGTAGAAGTTGTTCTGTGGTCTTTTGGTAAATCTAAACCAAATAAAAAAGAACAGGTATTCAATATGAATTGGGACATTTTCAAAATAGCTTTCTTAAACTCTGCTTTGGAATGTATGGTTCCTCTTGGTAAATCTGGATTGGTCAATTGCTTTCAGCAGAACTTTCTACCTTGTAGTAAGACCCAAGGTTCTTTACTGATTCAATGGGTACGTTGAGCCTCAAAACTATATAAAATAGGATTCCTCAAGGATTTTTTGGATGGTTAAAGTTAATACTTTTTTATACCTATATTGATAAGGTTCTTTGGCAATCTAATTATTAAACCTTAAGTCAGTTATTGAACAATTTCTGATTTTATGACTAGATGAGTGTTTATGTTGGAACATTTCCAAAATGTTTCTTCTTTTCTTTTTTGTAATGGTTTGCAATTGTAACGGTTAGAACCCTCATAAAAAATGGTTTGTCAAGTGTCTTCTGGATGGTAAAAAAGACATTAAAACACATATGGTTTCTTTGTTTCTAAACAGGATTAATTAAACCTCAAAATAATAAAAAAAATACAGCACTATTGCTTACTTTATGGGTTTTGTTTTGGGCCTTTTCAGAAATTGTTCTTATTAAAATTGTTTCAGTTTTGGGTGATCAATGGCTTTAAGTGGCACTAGAAGGAGAAGATTATTGGGGTAAGTTAAAATAGTTAAATCCAGTTATTTAAAATCCATATTTTTTGTGTACTTTATATGTTTTACGTGGGGTATTTTTAGAAATGTTTCTTTGTAGAAAATAGACTTTCTCAAGGTTTGTTATGATGGTTAATGGTTTAAAGCAGACCTTGTGGTGTGGTGATCTTAAACGTTGACCTCAAATTATAGGACTTTTCTGCAGCTTTTCCTGCTGATAACCTCAAATATACTTCAAATATAAAGATCCTGATATTGATATTTCCCACAATTCAGGGTTCTGTAGAACTTCATCCATTAATTCCTGCTCAAATGTAGTGGATGGGTAAAAAATTGATATCTTATTATAAAGGTTTACCGTTATAACAACCATTTAAAAGGTTGAACCTTAAAACAGTTTACAAGTTCAGTAATTATTACTCAGTTAATGGGATCTTCCAAAATGTCTATTCCTAGTACATCTCTTATAAAATAATGAATTATGGGGTCCTTTTGGATTGTTTAATAGTTTAAGTAGAGCTAAAAGGTCCTTTGAACGTTAATTAAACTCCTATGCAATCTTGTTTTTGATTATTATGTTTGAAACATTGAAAAAATGGTTTAAGTTAAAAAAAAAATCTGCATAAGCTATTTAATGGGGACTTTTACATATATTAAATAATTATATCAATCACAAAGATCATTTCTAGGTTGCTAGAATGAAAGTGTGATGGGGCTTTAGGACCCCCCCACCCCCCCCCTCACCCCTCATGCTTGCACCTCACACATGGATGAATTTAGGTACAGTTGACCTACTCTGGTTTGCCTGATAGCCTAATGTAATACAGTACATAGTGTGATCCAACACTTTTACTTGTCAAATGTAAACAGAAAAGCATGTTGGCTAAAGAAACAGTGTTGTGTGTTGAACACCCGAGGGCAGCAGCACTTAGGTTCCAACTTGCGCTCAAAAACCATTAGTAAAAAAAAACGTTCTATAGGCGTAAGCTGTGTAAGCTATCAACAGGAGGCGTCGATTATCCACTTGCTGTAACTTTATTTCTCATCATGGCTTAAAAAGAACCGCCTTTCTGTTCATCCTGTGAAGGTGAGGGCGGAAGTTACAGCTGCGTGTCATGACTTTTTTTCATCACTTTAATAAACAGAGCGCCTCTGTCAACTTTATACAGCCAGGACGCGTTTAGTTCTTTGTTTTCTTACGCGGGTTTAGGCCATTTCATGTTTATAACTTTGAAACAAAACGGCAGATGAGCTCATTTTACGACGATAAGGACTTGAGACTCTCTGCAGAGCTCAGTGAAGTGAACTGCCCTGATGAGCTGGAGTTTGATTACATGTTTGACTATGAGCCACCTGACAGCGACTTTCCAGCAGGAGAGCCTAAAGGTCTGTGTTAAGAAGTATTTCTTATATTATGGAATTACGGTTTGTGTATGGAATTACAATATACAGAATACACACACACACACACACACACACACACACACACACACACACACACACACACACAAATATATATATATATATATATA
>JAUZSV010431230.1:0-10277 GCA_034780495.1 Parotocinclus cesarpintoi | reverse complement strand
TATATATACCAACCATTAAATACTAAGGAAAATACTTCTTTGTGAGCCAACTGTAAAAAATGAATTATGGTAAATTTCATTTGACAACAGTTAGTTTGCATTATTTTTCATTTACAACGTACATTCTTTTTCTTACGTACACTGCATCATTCTCTGCATCATAATAACATGTTTTTAATTTATTTTCTAAATAAAAAGACATGACCCCAACATCTGCAGGTAACAGATGACACGTTTCTGCAAGCTTTAATCTACATGTGACTTTTCTTTCCAGACGATCAGCTAGTATTTTTGTGAGGTTTCAGAATTTAAGCTTGCACATCTGCCGCAGTGTTGATCTTTTGTCCATTTTTGCCTTTTTATCAAATCTATAATTGCTTTAACATGCAAGTGGTCGAAATTTTATGAACAACTTAACCAGTATGACATGATGATCCTTTTTTCATTTCGATATGTCATTCCAAGCCAATAGGCACAACATCCGAAAATACAAACAATAAACTGGTTAGGTTTTGTGGGATTAAAATGGATACCAGCTGGTTAGGAGAATGAACAAATAAGTAAACCTAAGATTATATTATTTATATTATGTTCATTGTTTACAGTTGTTATATCTTTTCTATGTGGTCTAGTAACACTAAACAAAAACGTATTGTATTTAAAGCAGCATTTTCACTATTTATGTCGCTCAGACAACTTGTGTAATGTTGTCAGTAAATACATTCACCAACCAGTCCTTCCTTTTGCGGTCAAGATTATTGCGGAACAATTATTATCTTACCTAGGAGATCACTTGTAATACAAATTGTATTGTTAACATCAGCCACCCACTGTGCATTATGTTATGTGATAGTGGAAAGTTATCATGCAGTTTTTTTGCCTGTAAAGGCTGTAATTCTCTTTTCTGTCAGCAGGTGACATGAACGTTTCCTCGTACTAGTTTTCTGCAAGTCAGCCGTAAATTAGGTTTGTATAAAGACAGTCTTTCAAAGAAAAAGTTATGTGAAATAACAATTACTATACATTTGGATATTGTGTATATTTTATAGATCATATATGTTGTATATTGTACTTTTGTTTATCTGTTGCTGCAACATGAAAATTTCCCCTTGTGGAATAATAAAAATCTTATTTTATCTGATCTTATTTTATCAAATCTTCAACTGCTCGTCTGGTCAGTCAGTCGCATGGCAGCAACATCAAGATGCAATGATCAAGATGACCTGCTAAAGTTCAAATCGAGCCTCAGAATGTACGTTTTGCTTTGTACTAGTTACATTGCATGTAGTGCATAAATTATACGGTAGTGTGAAAAGTTCCTTTTGACCTTTTGATTATTAAAAACATACATTCTAAAGATTTTACATTCACTAAAGTTAATCCCAGGAAAAAATTTACTGTGAATGTTGTAATGTGAACTTTTACAGTTTGACCATAAAGTTTGCAGTTCTACTATGAATTTTGATGGTAATTTGGCCACTTCATGGTTCCACTGTCAAAATTCATTGTACAGCTGTAATCGTGGTTGATTATGAACTGAACATAAATTATTTCACAATTCTATGAATTTGAAAGTTATACTATGGATTTTGATGGTTATTAGGTCACTTCATGGTTCTACTGTCAAATTTTGCAGTACGTTTTTCCTGGGCTATTCCTGCATTCCTATATAAATAAAATAAAATCAATAAATCAATACATAGCTTTTAACATATCCTGGAACATATACTGGAACAGGACTGAATGCAAAACTGTTGCTAAACAATATATCAAGTCAATTGTCAATAGTATTTTACCAAGTATTATCCATCCACTAGAAAAATAGTAGCTAATTGCCAAGCTAGCTAGCTAACTGCCTACTCCTGTAAGAACTACATGATAGGACTTTAGCGTTCGAGTGAGCAAGCTGCCATTTATGAGTTATTTGTATTTTTTTGTTACCATGATTATTATCAGACTTTTGACTCGTCTTTTGGCAAAAACATAATGATATGATAATGTTAGGCATGTTAGCCTTCTGGATTCACCCCGGGCTCTTCCTACCTTCGTTCAACGAATCGTGATCTTCGGTTCGTTTTCAATTAGAAAGAAAGCCCGAGAGCTAGAGAGTCTCTCTCACTTCCCTCCCACCCCTCCGCTCAAATTTCCAGACTCTCTATGGAGGAGAGCTGGGCAGCCAGCTCCATGGTTACCTGGCACCGTGCCATCTCATTACACCACCAATTGATTCTGGAGCTCCGCCACGTCCGTTACCCCCCCAAACATCCTTTCCTCTTCTCCTCCACCTTCCTCCCCCTCTCCTCTACCCCCAGCAGTCAACTTGCCATTATACAGCTGAGACTGTCTGCAGCGTGGTCTGCATACTGAACACCGGCTCGCTCGTGCAACACAAATGCCAACCTCAGCATTTCCTCTTTATAATTTGCCCCCACACACATTACGGAGCAAACTTTTCCTAAACAACTCCGACACGCTGACCGCAAATTGCGCACTTGGGTAGCAGTGAGGTGGCTTGGGTTTGCTGAGTCACTTTTGATTTTACACACACAGGGACTTTTAGGGTGCATGTGCTTCCTATCAAAAAGACCACATGGCCTTCAATCCTTATGTATGTTGTGCACCAGCTGTTCTCAACCTGAAGCCCATGACACATGGAAGTGCAGACCGCGTTTCTTTTTTTTAGCATATGTCTATTATTACTACGCAGCAACAGTTTACTAATGCATGTATGCAGCCCACGATATGTGGTTTTAATAGCTGTTGTGGCCTAGCTAATAGAAGGTTAAGAAATACCACTAAAGGCACTGTTTGGTAACCTTGAGGGACAGATGCACCAACGCATCTCTGACTGAGTTGGTTTTAATTGCTAAATGGGTTGCTCAAAGGGAAGTCCAATTTTCCACCTGTTTCATCAATCAAAGATGCAGTTCACCATTTGGGAAAGATAAGGACATTAAGACACATGGGTCCAGCACAAAGACAAATATTAATCTTCATGGGTTTTGAGAGATGAGTCAAGTCACGCTTGAGTCTTGAACATGCATGAGGTATGGACTGGGGTTTGATTAGTGTCTTCAGGTTGGAGTGCGATGGTCCATTTTTTGCCTTGTAGGCAAGCAGCGGCGTTTCATTTGATGCCGTAACTACCAGTAAAGAGTTGCTGGAGAAGAATGACAAGCAGATGAGCTGCAGCATTCTGAATGCATGGCATGCATGGCAAGACTAGTCCACATATAAACGAAAACTTGGGGAGCACTGGAGTGGGCTTGGTTTAGACCGAACAGGTCAGGGCCAAAACAGAAGCAGAGAATTCTAATTAGCCAAAACGATTTAAGATTTCTTACATTCTCAATGCTATGCAGGGGGTCTGCAGAACAATGGTAAGATCTTGACGTTGTATCCAGTAACGTAATGCAGTCCTCAAGCCAGGGTTTAGCTGAGCAACGAAGAAAAGGAAGAGTTTAGTCTGTAAACACTTTACTGTATATTAAACTATTGGTTTAATTATATAGGAAGATGATTTAATAACAGTACTGCTTTTGACTTCGCAAGTGAACAACAGAACACTGCATGTGAGTGTGAATGCCGTTGGTGGGCATGTGATAAATGATGCTGATACAGAAGGACATATGACCCCAGGACGTCATGAGTCCATCATTGTTTCTGTTTTTCTCCTTTTTTCCTACTTCATTTGTTTTCTTTTCTCCCTCCACTATTTATTTAATCATCTCAAACCTTCAATCTGGTCATTTTGTCTTGCATTTGTCTGCTTCTCTTTCCTAATTTGCCTTTATTTCATGTCTTTATATCTATCTTTCCAAGCTTTTCTCAGCTCTGGGTTGCTCCCGCATAGACACGCAGTCGTTTTTGTGCAGCCTGTCTGCTTGGCATTCTGCAGAGTCCTCTATGCGTAATTGTCTCAGAGTGCAGCAGTGAGATGCTCAAGATGTGTTCGCCATGGCAGCCAGAAAATCATAATCATATGCTCAGATCCAGGAAGTCATATGGATAAAAAAGTAATGACAAAAAGTGCAATCTATGTGAATAAAGTATTATGCATATGATAATTCATCATTTTAGATACAACTCAGCAAAACCACAGAAAAAACAAAACATTTATAGTCTATTCTGATCAAGGTTTGTAAACCCTCTCGCAATGCTCCTAGACAGCAAAAACATCTCTATAGCCCAGATCATTCATAACAAGAGTGAAGATAAATTATCTCACCATGGTGAGTTTTCTGGCAAGAGGAGCCCTTTTCAGTTTATACCACAGCAACTCAATTGGAGCTCATCTCTGATGACAAAGGTTTTTGTAGATTTTAAACAATTCTGTTGTTACTTGTCTTCATAAATGATTTGGGGGACGTTGAATTCACTATTTCAATTATGTTTACATTTACAGCATTTGCTTTGCTTAAGGACCTAAAAGTGGCAGCTTGGATTTGAACCCTGGATGTTCTAGTCCAGTCAGCACAGTGGCTCGGTGGGTGGGAGTTCTGTGTGGAGTCCGTACGTCCTCCCCGTGTCTGTGTGGGTTTACTCTGGGTACTCTGGTTTCTTTATTTACCCTCCACCATCCTGCACAGTTGAGATGAGGTATCTGCATTTTTGGTATATACCACTTATTTAAAACTTTAGCATTATATATATTTAGAGGAAAAAAAATTTTTATGCATTTTGCAAGATTTGACTATAAAGATTTGTGTTGGAGTCTTGAGAAGGGAAGGATAATTTCCATAAAACACCAGATGAATTTGGTGTGTACTTTGTGATTCGTCTGTGTGGAATCAAGGAAGCTTGAAAGTAAGCAGCAGCTAGTTTTACAAAGGAACTCCATTGGTGAAAGGCAAAGTACACACTGATGTCATCAAAAACAGAAGGCCAACCTGGGGGAATAATTTATTCTCAAAGATGTTGAGGAAGCATTAACAGAACATCACTGCTGAGTGTTGGGTAATGCTCTCCTATTCTTTGTTCTTCTAAATGCAGAAAGTGTTTGCAACCAGTGAAGGTCACCAACAAGCCATACATGGAGGTCGTAGCTTTACAATGAAGCCATAATGGTTAGGGCTTAAGTTGATTTTGAAGTAGTTTAACTTCTCTGCAAGTATTGTGTAACTGAAGTATTGTGGCTGAACATTACGATTCAAATGTAATGCAACTAAATCTGTGCTTCTCTGAAAGTCCTTACATTTTTTACAAGGTCAGGCATGGTTTAATTACTACACTGTAATTCCAAATTTGGAAATCCTTCCTTTTTCTCCCTTGACCAAATTCTTGCTGACAGTTTGATCATTTCAGTCCCACCAGGACACCCTTTCTTCTGATTTTACAGCTATATATTGCCTTTTGGTTCAGAAAACTATTTGCAACTGCTACATGCTGTATGTAGTTAATTAATCATTTTACAGCTTCATTAGTGCTCACCTCAAAAGTTCATAAATGTTCTGGAAGAGTCTTTTAAAGAAGCTTCCATCAGAGAGAGCCCTGTAGTTTTGCGCACTTCTATACACAACTGACGTTAGTATATATATATTTATATATATATATATATATAAAATTCAGAAGTACTAACTTCAGTTGAGAAAGTGTAAATAATAGTAGGATCATGTGGTCTGCTCTGTAGTGAAATTTCACTAATTTGTGTTAATTAGTTACGCTGTTTTTCCTGGCACTATTTTGTGACAGTAATAGATGCAGATAATAATCTGTGTTGCATCCTTATGTGACTACAAATGTGCAATATAAATATTTTACTTAATTATCAATAATTATGGAACCACATCTTAGTCCATTGTAAGTATAAACATTTAATTGCTGGACAAACAAAATAACCATAAAGCCTAAACTTGTAAATCATGTCTTATTTTTAGAACCCTATAAACAGCCTAATTACCCTATTTAAACAAAACCTTGTGTCAGCAAAGTGCAATTATGGGAGCACCACAGAGCAAAGGATGAGATAAAGGAAGAGATGAAGTGGCAGAGCAAAGGATGAGTACGGGATGGGGGTGGGCGGTGGGGGAAGAAACAGAGGATGAGAAGGAGCAAAATAGAGGTGGGCCTTCCCCAATTCAGGGCCCCTTTCCTGTGCTTGGGGTTGTTTGAGGACACAGTGAACCAGGCCACCCGTTCCTGAGGAGAGCCCAAAGAGGGGGGAAAACGATGGCCAGCAAGAACTGTACCATCAGAAATGCCAGAGAGATTCCTCAGGATGAGGAGAAAGGGGGAGGGGCCAAGAACAGATAGGATGGGTTCGATTGGACGGTTGGGGAGGGACAAGAATGACATCAAGCTGAAAAAGCGATCTGAGGCAGTACCGTGCTTTGGCATATGTTAATTACACATTTATTACACAGGTCTTGATGCTGTACAGTTTGTATAGTCTATTATGAGGTGCAGAAGATAGCAACTACATATACATATAGACGTTTCACACACATGATAGTCAGAGTTATAGTGCACAAAAGTGTGTAAATTCACTCTGTGTGTTTGTGTGTGTGTGTGTGTGTGTGTGTGTATTCCCTCTTTGCATCTTTGTGCACGAATAGCAGGCAGCATGAATAGGCTCACTGTGAAGCCCTGGCTCTCTGTTCACACTCTCTGGGTTCACACACTGCTCCAATCGTCAGCAGCATTCCTGAACACTGAGGTAAGAGGGCACTACACCTCAGTGAGCCAGAGTGCATCCACACAAAAAATGTATGGCACACAGAAATGCTTATCAGTGAAGCAAACACAAAATAACATGTGCACGTACAGTAGAGACGTCCTGAGTACTCATGTGTGAAAGCACTGTGAGTTTCTAAATTAAGGTAGAGCAGCAATCCAACAGAGAAATCAAATCCTTCAAGTAACGAAGCGGGTTGATCTGTTAAAATAGCACTAAATTTGCCTAAATTTGGGCCATGCTTTCCCAAAGTAAAAAAGCCACTTCTGCTCTAAAAAAGACACACTTTTCAACAGGAGAGTGCTGCTCAAAGTACCCAGGGACTGTGATGCCAAAGCTACAGCACTGTGAAAAGTCATTGGCATTCTGCGTTACACTTTATTTAAAATAATAATTTTAAATAATACTTTATTTGTTTTAATGGTCACTGCATTTTGTAGTTTTACAATTGAACTGCAGTCCAATATCTTTCTACATATTTCATTAGAGACCTTTAGTCTTTTCTCTAATGGTCAGGACTCCCACAGGTCCAGCACAGACCAGGTACTATTTTTGTGCTGGATCTTTCTCAGGATGCAGTCACACTGTTGTGGTGTTGTATTAGTGTGTGTTGTGCTGGAATGTATCAGACCCAGTGGATCAGACACAGCGGTGCGGCTGCACTAAAAATAGGCCACCAGCCAAAAATGACCAGCCACCAGCGTCCTGTAGGCAGTGTCCTGTGAGCAATGATGAAGGAATAGAGGATGACTAACAAACTGTGCAGCAACAAATAAGCTGCTGTCTCTGACTTTATGACTACAACGTCAAGCGATAAGGTAAATGTCTCTAATAAAGTGAACAGTATATAACCAGTGTTTTAAAACTCCAGCAGCACCGCTGTGTCTGCCATGCTAAGAATGACTCACCGCCCAATTAGTACCTGATCTGTGCTGGGGTCCTGACCATTAAAGCACAGAGTAAAAAGAAATAACAAAGTGTGTAGAGAACCAGATGGAGTACAGTGTGTAATTGCAGAACTACACTAAAACCTAAATAAAGAATGTGCAGAAATTAAACGGAAAAATATAGAATGCCTGAGACTTTTGCACAGTATTGCATGAGGTGGCAACATTGCGGGGAACAACTCAAAAGAGTCAAGAGAAGTTAGCGTTATTAGCATAATTTAATGCATCAACAATGAAGAAAAAATGTGAAAGACAATCACAACATCACAATTAATTACAACCATGTGTCAGTATGTTCTGAAAAAAATACCTCTAGTTCAAGAGCAGAAATTCTGCTTCAAGAAAATAACTTTTGCATACAACAGCCTGTGTTCATCAAACTTTCCATTTTTAAAAAAATATGTTTTCAGTGCTGTGCAGAACAGCTCCAGAGGTCTGGACTCGAGTTTCAGACTGGTCATTATTTGTGTGAAGATGTATGTTCTCCCAATTTGTGATGATTTCCTCTGGGTACTCCACTTTCCCCCCACATTTAGAAGAAACTGTATGTTTTAGGCCAGCTGGCATCTCTAAAGAAACTCAGAGACAGAGTGTGTGTGCATGTGTCCTGTAATAGACTGGTTCCCAGTTCAGGGTTGGTTCCTGCCTTAAGGACTGTGCTACTGGTTGAACCCTGAGTTGGACAATTGAGGCAAGTCTGTAAGCCTGTGAGTTAAGGTGTGTTCAAATGTGTGCATTTCAAATGGTAGAAATATGGCATATTTACATTACATTACTTCATGGTGCAGTGGTCTCATATAGTGGTCCCACTACCACAGTGACCTGGGTTTGCATCCCATCCTGGAAGGTCTGATGTCAAGGATTTTCTGCTAAGGTGGTGATAATAATCGTTTAGAAGATCAGCAAACCTGTGCTTTTAAATAAGGTTATGTCTGATAAAGCTGCTTGCAAGTGGAAGGACAAGGTAGGGTGTTTATGTGGTGTTAGCAGAGGCTAGCAGAGCTAATAGAACAAACAGCATCTATCTGAAATGTCAAGAGCGTAAACAAGCCTTCCTCTCTGGACAGGTAGCCACTTGCTAATGCTAGCACTTAATAGCAAAACTGAAGATAGCTAACAGTTATTTGTTTTTTTCCTAGGGTTCAAACACAATAGGCTGTCCTACTGAAAAAAAACAGACCAGCATGATGCTGGACTTGGTGGTGACCAGTGTTTGTTGTGTGTTGAACATGTTTTTGCTGGGGATTCTGGTGACCAGCACATCCTGGTCTTTGCTGGGAGTGCTGGTGACCAGAACATGCTGGTCTTTGTTAGTTTTTGGATGCTGGCGACCAGCACATCCTTGCTTGTTCTTGGGTGGTTGTGACCAGTGCATGCTGGCCTTTTCTGAGTATGCTGTTTTAACAATAAAACCAGCAAGATCATACTGGGCAACCAGCTTTGCCAATAAGATTATGCTGGTCAACCAGCAAAACCAGAACCACACAAGCTTAAACCAGCATGGATCTGATGCTGGTTAATGCTTGTTTTTTTCAGCATAATATTAGGGTTCCTACCTTCCCCCAGAGCTTTCGGCCGTCCTCGCCGGTCGCCATTACAGACCTATCGGTGAGGCGGCTTCCAGTACCCAATTTGCGACCTGATTCCTAACAGCTGCTTCTCGTGCTATTTAGGCGTGGGTTTCAGCGCTGTTCGGGCCAGGTCATTGTCATTGTTATTCGATCTCCATTTTGTACGCACGCCTGACCACCGGCTTTCCCGAGGTATTTAGTATGTTAGTGATGCAACACGCCGGTGCGCCCTTTCATTCTGTTACGATAGTGGGTGGTGTTTTGTTTGGACCCACGTATGCGGGATAAGTGTATCCCACGACGTATAATAAGAATGGGGAAATAATCAAAAACAACCAAAAGGGGGTATAAGGGCGGAGCGTAAAGACTCCTAAAAAAAAAAAAACGAAAGTATAAGTTGGCACGCCAAGGTTGCTCCCCGAATGGGGTTTGAGGCACGGAGGTGATCCAAACGCCAGGGGGGCGAAAATTAGCTTGAAAGTGCATGCAAAACCAAAAAACCAAGACCGGGACACGTCCCATAGAGTGCTTCCCCACCCGGCGGTCACTCCAGTTGGGGCACACCTCGAGCCAGCCACGACTAGAGTCCGACTCAACCGAGCGCAAGAGCACCAGACAGTGTCCCTCCGACACAAAGACCGGGTTGCTGCTGTATTGAGTGGAAAAGGACGCCGAAGCGCCAGAGGGCGAGCGCGAGCGAGAAGGAGAAAAGGCAAAACGGGCTGTAGCGCCAGAAGGGCGCACATACAAGCCCATAAGCGCTATTATAGCGCGAGTGTGCATCACACAATAGGCGCAAAGCACCAACGCGCAAAAATAAACTAAATGCATGGGGAGCGCAGACGCGAAAAGATCGTGAGACGCGCCCAAGCGCAAGAGGGCGAGCGCGAGCTTAAAACAAAAGAGCTTAAAACAATAGACCGGGGCGTGTCTTATTTGGAGCACACTTCCGGCTGAATTGAGGCTAAGTAGGCCGCGAGGACCGAACAGCGTGTGAATCGCGAATCGTGCGAGGAACGCGCGAGTATGGAACGGGAAAACCCTCAAAAGTGCCCCTACATAAATAAATACCTCCGGGGGTTACCC
>JAUZSV010431219.1:0-10278 GCA_034780495.1 Parotocinclus cesarpintoi | reverse complement strand
TCCCCACCGATGGCTCTGTAAGGGCGATCGGCGCGGACGACTACAAGCTCCGGGAGCGGGTAGGACCCTAACACTATAGGTAAAGGTTGACTGGCAAACACTGAATACAACCCACTGGATTATTTTCTTTGCTATGATAAAGAAGGGTGATTTCTTACTGTATTTCTTCTATCCTATTAGAAATAGGATAGCCTAGCTCTGGCATTTTGATGGAACGGACTTTAAATGCATCCTTCGAAGGGTGCAGCTCCTGAAATGGGACAACAATATCCATTGCTCAGTAAAGATCTCTGCCATTTTTATTGTGTCTTATTGCAAAACTCCATGGGTCCCAAAAAGGGAAATATTGACAGCCAGCCAAAAAGGAAATCCTGTCTTCCTCTAGAACACAGTCTACAGTTATCAAAATGTTTTCATCAAAAGAGTGTTGTACTTTTACTTTTCATTTTCAATTCATTACTGACTGAATTAATGATATTTTCAAATACTTTATTATAAATTAGCTTGTGTTAATGGTTTTGGCAAACTGTAGGTTAATGTGTTTTAAACATCAGGCTCTGCTATGATAAAGTATAGATCGCTCTACCAAACACTCATTACACTCATCTGTTCATGAAACAACTTATGATGGATTTGTCAAAACATATGCCCATCGTAAATCAGGGTTTACCGGTACAATACAAATCCATTAATACATATAATGCCTAGTGTGGGTTATCTGGGGGTCTGGAACACATTTAAGCAATATACATTATTACTTATGGGGAAAAAAGTGCTCTGTACTTGTCATTACGGAGGTACAACTGTGTTTGATATTTGATTGAGTTTTGTTTTAATTGCATGGTAGATATACACTGCCTGGCCAAAAAAGAGCCTCCCATTGGATAATTATTACATGGGTGATCATGTTTCAGCTAACAAACATCCATGTCAAAAGACGCATCCTGCTGTCGTGGAAACATGTTCATCTGTTTCAGAAGGGTTAAGTTATTGACATACATCAAGCAGAGAAAACCTATTCAGAGATTGCTATAGCCACTAAAATTGGGTTAAGAACTGTCCAATGCAATATTAAAACGTTTAAGGACAGTGGGGAAACATTTTGGAGGAAGGAATGTGGTCGGAAAAAAACAATCTTAAACAATCGTGAACAGTGATTAGTTTCACAGCTGGTGAAATCAAATCATAGAACTCACGCATATGTTTAATAGTGAGACTAAGAGCATTTCCACTTGCACAATGTGAAGGGTGCTTAAGGGATTGGGACTAAACAACTGTGTAGCCTTAACACCACTTGTCAGTGAGGCTAACTGGCAAAAATGGCTTTAATTTGCTAGCGAGCATAAATATTGAACTGATTATTCCAGATTGATTTCAGAGCGTACTGTGCAAGCATATTTCTGCAGTTGGTTAGAATTAAAGCTAAAGGTGGTCCAATGAAATATTAGTGTGTCTGTGTGACTGTTTTTGGCCAGGCAGTGTACTTGACAAAATGATAAGTGGTCAAAATGTATATGTATATGTATATGTATATGTTCAGCTAGTGATTGCGTATGCCTTTGTGTAGGTGGTATTTTGGGAAGATGGGACGTAATGACGCAGAGCGACAGCTCCTGGGCCAGAGCAGCCCGAGAGGAACCTTCTTAATAAGAGAGAGTGAAACTACTAAAGGTAGAATACACATTTTATTTCTGCCATCTATCTGATCTGCAAAGCATATCTCCTCCCTTTCGTTATCCTTACTCTCTGTTTTTCTGTATTAGGAGCATACTCACTGTCCATCAGAGACTGGGATGAGGCAAAAGGTGATCATGTCAAGCATTATAAAATCAGGAAGCTTGATAATGGTGGTTACTACATCACCACACGAAGCCAGTTTGAGACTGTCCAGCAACTGGTAGACCACTACTCAGGTGAGCCAAAGTAATTTCCAGTTCAGCTTCAATGTAATATTGATACCTAGTGTTGTTTCTTAGTTTATATATGTATTGTTTACCCCATTTAACTCCACAAGGCAGCTGATTTTCATTTAAATTTTATTATGGTACAAATGTTTCTGGATTGTATGTGTTAAATTATTTTATTACACAATTATTTTTTTACACTTTTAAGTAGTAGACCTTAAATATTTTGTACACAGAAAAAGATCAGCCATGTATGCACACACAAATACACATGCATGTAATCCATACCGTATAAAACAGCCATTTCAAGGAAAATAAGAATTTTTAAAGTAAAGGGAAACTATTTCACTGTGTTAGTGTTACAGCTAAGGTATGGTACTAAGAAAGTATAGGGTTCAAATATCACCACTGCCAAGCTGCCACTGCTGGGTCCACCCACAAGTGCTTGGATTATGAGACTATATCAGCTGTGAGTCTCCCTAGATAAGGCATCTGCTAAATCAGTACAAAACATTTCTTGTTTGTTATATTTGTTTCTGCCTATTTGTGTGTTTTTCGGTGGGAATGTTCCTGTCATTTTATGTATTTGTTTTATAAAATGTCTGCTGTTTGTAACTTGCTTGACATTTGAATTTCCTCTTTGTGTGTTGGTTTACCTATCCTCCTTTGTTTGTTGGTTGCATTTTGTTCCTCCTCCTATTTGTTCTCCGACTCAGATCGTGCAGCAGGGCTTTGCTGCCGTTTGATGGGCAGCTGTAGACGGGGTATGCCTAAATTAGCTGACCTGTCAGTGAAGACTAAGGATGTTTGGGAGATACCAAGAGAGTCACTACAGCTCATTAAGAAACTGGGAAATGGGCAGTTTGGTGAAGTGTGGATGGGTAGGAACCAGTCTGCACTGGGGCACGTTGCAGAGGAAGAGAAAGGACAACATGCACAGCTTTGGCATTCAATATTTGGCTAGACAGAGTCTTAGAGCTAGAGATACAGTACATGTACCTCATTTAGTCACAATATACAAATACTTACACTAACTACAAATAGGCAACAGGCTAACAATAATGTTTAGTTATAACCCTGTTAGGAGTTAGTATGCTAAAGAGTTAAGTAAGTTCTTATTCAAGAACTTAATGAGATGAGAGGTGTTCAGTCATTGTTTAAAAAGGAAGCATTTTTATACATGTTTTCAATCTGATAAGCTAAGAGGGTCAGCTATGGCTGTGCAGTTGCTGTTCTCATCCTTTAAACCTCGTATCATTGCATGCTCCCCATATCATTCTTTTTCCATCTCTACCCTCTCCCTCTCTCTTTCTCTCTCACCTCCTCCTTCAGGTAGTCATGATGGCTTATGTTACTACTTGACCCTTCCATGTCCTAATTCCATACCTCAGACACTCGGTCTGGGAAAGGATGCCTGGGAGATTCCCCGGGAAACACTGCAGCTCAAGAGGAAGTTGGGTCAGGGTTGCTTTGGTGACGTCTGGATGGGTGAGATGGCTACCTGCTCGCATCAGTGCCTGGATCTGGTGTCTGTCCGCTCTAGCAGCGATGCGGCTGCCTATGCCTGAAGAAGGCTGATTCTGAATCACTTGCCTTTGCTTAGTATGCTGGCAGTTTCTTTCCATGTTTTTTTTTCTCTTAATTTGGGTGCAATTAGATGCAATAGAGAATGAACTGCCTAAAGCAAGAGAAGATTTACACTGTGTTATCGCACTGCTTTCTTGCTATGCAGTATTTAATTTTGTATAAATACTACAACATGGAATATGAACCTTTTATAACCTATTTGTTTATTTATTCAAGCTGTTGCCAATTATGTTATGTTTTGGATATTCTTAAGATTGTGAATTTAAAATGCAGACCTTAAGCTCTTTTCTGTTCTTGTGCATCTGTCTTTTCCTTCTGTAGTTTGTCCCTGCATCCTCTTGCCTGAGTATACTACTCTATGAAATTCCTTTTTGCTCATCTAATACCTTTCATGCCATTTGTTAACATCATGAATTACTCCATATATATTCAATGTATTTCAACCTAGTCTCTATCTACCACATCAATGATGATGTTTGGAACGAATCTAGTAGGAGTCCAGGTGTTTAATAGATAAGAGACGTCTTGAGATACAAGCCCTCTGAACAGACATCACACCACGGACCACTTCAAAACATTTTAAACAAGTTAAAATGTCAATTACATAAACATTGTTTACACCTGTGACATGGTTTTATGCGTCTTGTATCTGGATTATATCCGTATAAGATTTTAACCACATTAGTATGACCCTGTTTAAATGTGCTAGTCAAATACATCTCAAGCCAGCCAGAAATCAGATTGTTTTATCCCACGAAATATGTAAATCATTATATACACTGGACTGTTGGTAAGTTTTTAATCGGAACAGATGGTTACTACATTAAGTGTCATGCTTTTACATGTTTCCTTTAGATTTCTTTAAACTAAGAGGAAGGCTCCAGTTTCAGGAGTTAACGCTTAGATATTGACAAAGGGCAAACATTTTAAATGCCGCAGTATAACAAGTGCAAATGTGGTGGCCATACCATAGCCAGCATTCAAGGGGATGCCCCATCAAATAGTATTTATGTTATCTAAAATAAATGCATCATTTTAAAATAACTGTATTTGTGACCTGTGAATCTTGGACTTTAAACTTGAACAGAGCTGTGTTTGTGTGAATGCTACATGACCCCATGTACACCTGGTCCTTTCATGCAGCTTGAGATCAGGATTATATGCAGATAGAGCTATGCCATGTGATGGATAGTAGTATCTGTTTAAATTGCTAATATAACTTGATTTCCTGGGTTCACCAGAAGGTGTAGGGTTCAAATCCCACCTCTGACAAACTGCTGTTGTTGGGTCATTAATCAAGGCAGTAAGGGATGCATTTAGTCATGTTTAATATGTGGCTTCAATGCATATCAAGCCACATCCTGAAGTGGTTTGAGCAGTCAGACTCAACTAGGTCTTGGGGTGCATTTACACACACTTTTTTGGCATTTACACACACTTTTTTGCGTGGCTTAGCCATAGTCATACTTCAGACACATGAAATGACCTAGTGTAAATGGGGTTGTAGTGATTTCAGTGTACAGCATTTACACAAACACAGGCCTGTTCCACAAAATCTAGAAAATTCACAGGAAACAATTGCAAGCAGTAAATGAGCATACTTATTTATATCAAATACTATTTGATGCGATATAGCCCATAAATTATGTCTTCACTGTTCATTTTAATGTAGTGATTAGTTGCCTTTTTCTTTTTTTTTTATATTTCTAACCATATTAGAGACACAGGGCTAGGGACAGGACGAGGTAACCATAATTCTTTCATCCACACTCTATGTGTGCATTTAATTTCCATTTACACCTGAATCTTTGCTTTCGGCGATAGAGTAGCTATGTGGGTAGCACTGTTTCCTCACAGCAAAAAGGTCCTTGGTTCGATCCCAGTGTAGAGCGACCTGGGTCCTTTTTGTGTGAAGTCTGCATATCCTCCCCCATGGGTTTCCTCCCACATTCCAAAGACGTCCATTAGGCAAATTGATTACACTAAATTGGCCCAAATTTGAGTATATGTATGACTAGTTTCAGTGTGTCTGTTGATGTAACCTAATGTCTGATGTTGAATGACCTGAATATTTATTCAATAAGCTAAATAAACAGAATATGAAGTATCTCACAAAAGTGAGGACACCTCCAATATTTTATTATATATTTAACACTGAAGATCTGACACTTTGAAACACTGTAAAACTACAGCTTGTATACAGCTTGTATAACAGTGTAAATTTGCTGTGCCCTCAAAATTATTCAACATACATCCAATAATGTCTAAACCGCTGGCAACAAAAGTAATTACACCCCTAAGTAAAAACGGCCAAATTGTGGCCAAAGTGTCAATGTTTTTTGTGGCCGCCATTGTTTTCCAGAACTGCCATAACTCTCTTGGGCATGGGGTTTCACAGGTTGCCAATGAGATCCACCTCCACTCCTCCATGATGACATCCCAGAGCTGGTTGATGTTAGAAACCTTGTGCTCCTGCACTTTCTGTTTGAGAGTGCCTCATAGATGCACAATAGGGTTTAGAGCTGGAGACATGCTTGACCTTTATCCTTAGTTTCATTAGTAAGACAGTGGTCATCTTGGAGGTGTTTGTAGTTTGTAGCACTCATGCAGCCCCAAAAAATGACATTCCACCACCATGCTTGACTGTAGGCAATAAACACTTGTCTTTGTACTCATCACTTGATTGCTGCCACACATGCTTGACACCATCTGAACTAAATACATTTATCTTGGTTCCTTCTGGGATGACAGTCATGCAGACCAGTTTGATACAATGTAATATGTATGGTCTGAACACTGACAGGCTGACCCACCCACGTCTATAACCTCTGCAGCAATGCTGGCAGCACTCCTAAATCTATTTTCAAAAGTGAACCTCTGGATTTGACACGTATGCATAATCAACTTCTGAGAGTTCTTTGCCATGAGATGCCATGTTGAAATTCAAGTAAACAGTATGAGAGAGTGTGAGAGCAATAACACCAAATTTAACATGCTCCTCATTCACACTTGAGATCTTGTAACACTAACGTGATACCGGAGAGGGAAAATAACTAATTGGGCACAATGTGGCCATTTTCCTTAGGGATGTATTCACTTTTGTTGCTAGTTGATTAGACATTAATGGCTGTGTGGTGAAGGAACAACAAATTTACACCGTTAAGCTCTAGACTGACTACTTTACATTGTATCAAAATATCATATCGTCAGTGTTGTCTCATGAAAAGATATATTAAAATAGTTACGTTATGGTTAGTTTGTCTTACTCTCAGTATGAGAAATCATTTCAGAATTACTGTTTGTGGAAATTCCACATATGTTAGATGTTGTGGATGATGGAGATTAGGTTGAAAAAAAGACACTCATAAATATTACACGTTTAAACGCTGCTTCTCTGTAATTCTCACATTGTATTATGCTGCCTCTAATTGTAGGGATGTGGAATGGAACCACTAAAGTAGCGGTGAAGACACTGAAACCTGGCACCATGTCTCCAGAAGCCTTCCTCGATTAGGCTCAGATTATGAAGAGACTCCTCCACGATAAACTAGTGCAGCTTTATGCTGTGGTGTCAGAAGAACCCATCTACATTATTACGGAGTTTATGAGTCAGGGCACGTACCTTCCCAAATGACCCCACACACAGTATTATGAAAATCCTTAGTTTTTCTCAATCACTCATATTTTTAATTGTGTTTCAGGAAGCTTGTTGGACTTTCTCAAAGATGGAGAAGGAAAAAATCTGAAGCTGCCACAGCTCGTGGACATGGCTGCACAGGTTAAAAACTGCTAGATCTATACCAGAGGCATTTCTAGGTTTTGGGGAGATTTGGGGCTTTGCCCAGACATTGCCATTGAGGTCCATTGAGGTCTTCTGCCAATTTTTAATAGGTTTTAAATATGTTTTAATTTTGTTTATGCTGTCTTGCAATCTTTTTGTACCTCATGTACTGTGTAGCAACATGTGTAGCAAAACTCTACAACATTCAGTATAAATAATAACACACATGTAATATTATGTTTTCCCCGATCTTTAAATACCACACATAATGTAAAATGGTTGTATTATCTAAATTCTAAGGTTTAGTATAGGCTACTTACACCGAGCAAGTTAAGTTATATATGAACACACATGCTACATACTATACTAATCATAGGTCAAAAAGCTCAGCTGAATTAGAAAAGGCAAATGTTATAAAAAAAAGTTATTTAATTTATTATAAATTTGAAAGCCAAAAGAGTCAACTTAATAGAAAGAGCTAGGTTTGCATTACCACTTATAACCTTCACATAATATTTTGGCTTTTACGTTAAAAATAATGTTAAACTTTAATGTTACATATTGAATATAATGTTAGATTGTATAATGACCTGGCGATGATCTGGCCTGTACAAATACCACATTCTAAATTTCAAAATCACAATGTAGGACTTGTACAGAACTGCACCTTTTGTATTGTGTGAAATGGTAAAACACAAGGAATATACTTAAAAGCATTGTTTAAAAAGTTTTCACAGGATTGTGTGCCTTATGTGGTTAGTTAAAAGTTTGTGTGATTTTTAAGATTAGGGTTGTGTTTCCATCAGATTGCAGCTGGCATGGCATATATCGAGAGGATGAACTACATCCATAGAGACCTGAGAGCAGCTAATATCTTAGTGGGAGATAGCTTGGTGTGCAAGATTGCCGACTTTGGCCTGGCCAGACTCATTGAGGACAATGAATACACCGCCAGACAAGGTCATTCATGCTGCCGCTGCTCAACTTCACACAGAGCTCATTGTTTTTGCTGTTGTTTTTCCCCCTGTGCTGTTTACTCAACTTCCACTCTACTAATTTTCTTTTATTTAACAAACGATTTGTGTTCCCTTTTTGCTGATTTACCTCACTTACATTTTACCTCACCCCACTTCTGCATTTCACTGCACTTCTTTTTCTTTTTTGGTGTGGTAGTGCTTGACCTGTGTGGAATGTCTATTACAGGAGCCAAGTTTCCAATAAAGTGGACTGCCCCGGAAGCGGCTCTCTATGGCAAATTTACCATCAAATCAGATGTGTGGTCCTTTGGCATCCTGCTGACTGAACTCATCACAAAAGGCAGAGTGCCATACCCAGGTATAGTCAGTGTATGTTTGTCATGTCAGACAGGTTTAATTACATACTATTTACATGCTTCTTATTATGTTTATTTGACTCATTATTTATTTCGACACTGGCACCTGTAACAAATTTTAAATAAAATAAAATGTTATTAAATATTTAAAATGCCTCCAAACCCACGCCTGAACTAACAAATTAAGAAACCACCCAAATGTGCTAACATTCAAAACATACAACCCCTAACCAGAAAAAGTTAGGACAGTATGGAAAATGCTAATTAAAAAACATTGACTTAATTTTATTTCATTAACGGTTTAACCCAAGATGTTTCATGTTTTCTCAACTTCAACTTCATTTCATTTGTTAATATTGATGGATAGATAGAAGGACATACAAACAGATCACTGTATTAATCCCAGAGGGAAAATCAGGTGATTACAGCATCTCAGATATGGAAATTAAAAACAGAAGTGGTTCAAGTAAGTAAGCAAGTGCTGTACATGCAGGTGTAAAAATAGAAAAATATATGTAATATAAGTAAATAAACTATCATGAAATATAAGTAAGAAATGTAAGTAAGTTACAAATATGATTATAATAACTATTATACCAAACTAACATAAAAGTAATGTGCAGTATTATAAGACGATATGCAGTGTATAGTGCTAATGTGTATCTGGTGCTATGTGAGCTTGGGGTTCAATTCCTACTGAGGGCCACCAGACACACCATCACACCACTCAACTAGGCGGCTTACCATGGCCCTGTATACACCTTCTCATCCATCACAGATACACCAACCA
This sequence comes from Parotocinclus cesarpintoi, assembly GCA_034780495.1. NCBI lineage: Eukaryota > Metazoa > Chordata > Actinopteri > Siluriformes > Loricariidae > Parotocinclus > Parotocinclus cesarpintoi. The sequence continues at coordinate 883 of JAUZSV010431219.1, read as the reverse complement.
CCACAGAGTCATCAGAGATTTTCGGAAGGTGAACCAAATATCTGTGGTACACCAGGTGGGGGAGCAGTTTTCTGCAGTGCCACAATGTTACTGAACAGACAGGCATATTAGCAGAATTTTGATACAAAATTCGGCAACGAAAGACATTTTGAACACCCTCACATCACTGACATGGTATGACGCCCAACATTTATCAGTCAGTGCATAGTCGTGAGCAGATTTAGTCAGTCTTTTAGCTTTCAGCTTTTACTGATTTCAGCTTTAACTTATTCAAATAAATGTGTGAACGATATTGTATCATTTGCTGGCTATTGTAGCTACTGTATGTAAATAATTGATACTCTATATGGAAAATTATACACAATATATCATATGAACTGTTATTCTACCCAGTATAACTACATATTATTTGGTAAAAATTATGGGTTTTAACAGCAAGTAATTCAAATGCTGTCTGTGGTTCGTTTAAACTTTAATTTTAGGCAGTTGATAATTACAGTAATATCTTTAGAGTTGCTGTCTGCAGGCCACTCAAACTTTACATTTTCAAATCATTTAACGTACAGGCCTAAACAGTGACAGTCATGGTCAAAATGACACATTTTGTTTGCAAAGGTATAACAGTGCCAAAACATTTAATATATGCAAAAAAGCTAGTTTTGCTTTCAAACAGCACAACTTGCAAACAAATGTATGAACTCTCTCAATCAGTCATTTCATAATGGACAACAAAATACAAACTATAGCACTGAGAGTGAATTGGTGCACTATTGCTTGTAATTGTGTTAGCTTTCATGTCTGTGCTATTTGTTGTCTTTATGATTAGGCTATGTGTTGAATTTACCACCTTCCAAAGAATTGGATCTAGAATCAGATTTCTTTT
>JAUZSV010431208.1:0-10278 GCA_034780495.1 Parotocinclus cesarpintoi | reverse complement strand
CATACCCCTAGAAGTAACCCAAAAGGACAAATTTATTCATACCAACAAGACACTTGGTGATTTAGCTTCCACGTGTATTCCCGTATAATCACATGTAAAACAAATGGTCAGCCTTCGCCCCTACTTTTAGTCATAACTAATAATTCATGCCAAATGTTATATAATCATAGATTAGACCTAATATGAAAAGGTTCATGGCAAAAAGACTTCCTTGTATTTTGAGTCATTTCACTTAAGAATACAACATTTATTTTACCTACTTGGAATTTCTACTCTGTTGATAAAGTGAAATAAAAAGTATTGCAGATGTAAACTTTTCACTCAGTTGTTCATGTTTTCTTCACCACCTCATAAAATCAAGCGCCATTGTGCTGAAGTGGAAGAAAGTAATGGGTCACACCCAATTGCACATTTGCCATGAAAGATCATTTTCCAACAGGAAGTATAGCAAATCTCATATAAAGGGTTTGTTGCATTAGGTTCCAAACCCCTGGGTTGTTTTTTATTAATGAACTTAATGAAGACATACGAACCATTCATACACAAATGACTCAAAGAAAATGTTGAAAGTAGAAGGATAATGCCGATGAACAAAATCAACGAAAGAATGGTGGAGAATGGAAATCCATTTCATACGGGGTGTTTATTCATCCCAATCTGTGTGGAGTGTTTTATGGCAAATTCTTGAATAAGTAACTTTAAAACCAAAACAGATAAGACACTAGAAGCAAAGTGATTTTAAAAATGTAATCAGCATAGTCTAAATTAAATAAAGCTACACATATAAAATTTGTTAGCTATATTAGACGTACAATTCCAATACAAGTGTTTATTCCAAATGAGAAATGTAAGTTAAACTTTGGATACTAAATGTCTTGGCTAACAGGCTAATGTGAAGTTTGTAATTCCATGTCAGTTTGACACCATAGTAGTCACGCTGGGTATTACCTGCTATATAACCCATACCATTTCTTATCCAGACATTTCAACATTATCTTGATTAGCCTATAATTATTGCTTACACACTAACAAAATGTTTTTATTGTAATGCAACCCAGAACACTATGAATTTTAATGACAGACCACCAAAACAGGGACCTAGTGCTGAACCGTAGTTGTTCATAATAGTTGGAAACTGTCCATGTTTGTAAAGGAAACAGTCTTAATAGGTGAATGTGGACTGACTCACCCCTCTAGACTTGGAGATCGAGTAAGCAGGTTGGCTGAGGATGCTGCTTTCTTTGGCATCCGCTGTTTCGTTTTGTCCTGCATGTCTTTACTCAGTTTTTCACTATTCCTCCGCACCCTAAATACAATCAAAGTCAATGTTATATCTGAAGTTCACAAATAGCTCACATTTCTGTAATCATTATAGGGAAATGAATGCTCACATGTTATAAGAGCTGAAATGAACTGATATGGCACAAGAACACCCCATGTAAAGTATAAGGCAATACACACACGCATGCACATGCGCACACACACACACACACACACACACACACACACACTAGAAGTGCAGTTTCCAAGACACACTATATATATATATATTTATTTTTATTTTATTTTTTTATAGTGACAATTGACAATTTTTATTCTTCTAACACACAACTATTTCTTCTTCCTTTAAGAGCTATGCATGTACTCCAATTTAGGAAATATGAAACAGGAAACAATGGTGGGCATAGCAAAGAGGGAAGTGAAACTTGGTTGGCAGAGCAGCAATTACGTCAGTCTTTGGCAGTCACATGTGTATGGCTTCTAACGTTTGAACTTTTTAAAATGCGCAAATCGGAAAGGCTGTGATGCCTAATTAAACGCTGAATTGGCAAGTACTGATTCCGCTGAGTTCAGATTATAATAGTAAAACAGTACAGACTGTCTTGTAGAACTAGTGTAAAAAGCGTCATGGAATTATGGGAAATTATGGTCAAATGTGGTAACATCTGCTGGGCTGCATTCACATTCTCAAAGTAACCACCTGCACCTGCTGATAGGACTGAACATAACGAGAGAACAATGTTTTATAGCTGTATAGTCTGTTGCCATTAAAAGAGAACCAAGGACAATGTCTAATACTGAATGCACTACATTGTTGGGCCAATCTGATTTTGGAACATAATCCCTGGCCCACTGCTAGCAAGCTAAATCTGCTCAAAGGTGTCTAATGGAATTATGTTTTTGGTGTATAACCCAGGCAAGTTCTCACACAGAGCTGTCAATCCACTTCTTTAAAGACTTTGCCTACAGAAAGTCACATTTGCATTTACATTCAGTAATTTAGCAGACTTGCAATTAATACTATCTGACAATCCAAGCCACTGAGGGTTAACCCAACAATGGCAGCTTGGCAGAGGTTGGATTTGAATCCTGGACCTTTTAGTCAACTGTTCAGGACCTTAACCTATAAGCCACCACAGTCCCAGAGTCCATGTCTGTACTTTTAATGTGTCTGAAGTAGCAGAGAACACTACTTCCAAAGAGCATCTACATACTTTTGACCATAGAGCATTTTTAGGATTGTTAGACATTCACAATTGATGCAAGACCCTTTGCTTTGGCTTATTGTTATGCTGGTAAATCTTCAAACAAACATGTTATTTTTCATTTCTTTCTATATTAACTATGTTAATGCATAATCTCTAATAGTATACTCTTAGTTATATTCCCATATGTACACTGAGCAATGTATCAGACGTGCTTAGTCAGAGCGACTTACAAAATATGCACATAGCTCTAGCGCCACAATGCAACTATAAGTGTGCATATAACAAAAAAATAACAAAAAAGTCTTCAGAAGGAAGAGACACTGGGCTGTTTCGACTGGTCTGGGATACCTATTCTACCAGTTAGAAGCTAGGACACAAACACTGAGATCTGGATTTGGGATTTGTGGATAAGGCTTAATCTTATACACCAGACGTTGAATTACCTTTCGCTGCTTAATATAGATAACTTTGTTTTAGTGATAACCTTTTTTTTGCTTCGTATAAATCATTTAAAATAACTATCATCATACTACCTATCATCTCATCCAAACTAACCGTTGAGCACTTGAGATATAAAACCTGCATACACAGTTAATACAATTAGCACAATAGAAACTTCTCATATAGCCCTAGCTGGTGGTTTGTTTCACATCCCTAGGAATCGCAATAATTAAACTAAGGAATACATCAATGCATTTAAATCGGTGCCAATAATAAGGATGGTAGCCTGATTATAATACTCTGTGCTACTGGCTGTAATAACCTACTAATATATAAACAAATGAACACAATCTACTATGATCTGTATATGTAGAATGTTAGCGTCAAGGTTGTCCATTAAAACGGATTTGATGTGCAATCAAAAATAAATTTTAGTGTTGGATCAAGCATCTTTGAACGAGAGCGGACAGAAGCTTAATGCTGACATAACTGACTTAGGTTAGGTCTTTGAATACCTAATGAATGATTATGTCAAGGCATGTTCCATTTCACTTTTTGTTCTGAATGTGCTTTATTACTAATAGATTTAATGTCATTGAGAAAGCAGCCTAAGGACAGTTTGTGTTTCAGCCTGTTTTTTAAATTGTTGTCAGCATAAGATTCATGATACACTGCCTGCTCCCTTTGCTTTTCCTTCACAACCCTCAATGTAGGACTAATAAATGACCTCATCTACCCTTGATATGCCAGTTACCTGTCAGTCTGCCCTGCAGCAGCACTGAGGTAGTGCACACACTACACAAATGGTCCCCTTTGTCTTATTTTCCACTGAGCTTCATTCTTCACACACATCACCTAACACTGACAGAGTGCCTGTCTCATTACTGCTTTCCCCATTAAAAACAACCTTAAATTGTTTGGCATGTTGTCTGATTGGCTTTGTGGTATCTATTTTTCTTTTTGCAGTACATATAAAAATAAGAATGAAGTTGCATGATAAAATAATGTAATGAATGCACAAAATTATCAATTTTATTTATGTTTTATGTTTCAATTTTTAAAACTAATTACTACCATTAATCAAACTATCTCTGACCAATATCCAGCCACTCACAAATATTCACACAGACGCACACAGACGCACACACACACGCACACGCACGCACACACACGCACACACATGCACACGCACACAGTATTAAAGATATTAGTAAAATACACCTCACCGCAAACCTGCATGCAAGTAAAAAAGGATTAGGAATGAACAAGAATTAATAAGAACAATTAATATGTACACGAACTTAATGAAATGATCCTTTTGATTGGGTTAGTGTGATTTCTGACCTCGGCATTCCCCAGCAGTCAAGAAAGCATGGATGACTTTTGCAGAAACCAGTCCAAGATGCAAATGCAATGTGTAACCCCTTTGTGGTTTTACCGCTTAACAATGTACTCTATAAACACGCTTAACAATCTCTTCCTCCCTTGCAATAAATTTAGGCTTGTGCAATGAGCTCACCTCTGTACCCCAGTTAATTCTAAATATAACAGCAGCCTCTCTAAGCTCAAAGTCGGCGTCCCCTCTTTCACAGGGTGTAATTCTTCACACACAACACATTTAACACGTAAATGTCATATCTACCTTAGAATGAACTCTTATGAAAGGACTGTAATACATCCGGTATGAATAACCTAGCTTGACATAACAACTTTCGGAATTTAATTGCATTAGAAAACATGCATCCTTTTGCAAAGGTAGGCACACTGTGCCTAAACTGACCCATATATTACAATGCTCCACTTAAGGTGTGGCTTAGCCAGGTCCTTAAATTTCAACAAACCGCCCTCTAAGACTAGAAATACTGTATTCTAATTAAACTGCCCTGCCAGTGGGTTTTGAGACTGCTGAAACCAGCTTCAGGCTCAATTGCATCTTGGAAATTTAAGTACTTTGAGGTACTCCAGTAGTACAAGTGATAGTGTTAGAATTAAAACGAAAAGCAGAAGCAGGAAGATCATGCAGACGAGCAATCTGGTCGGTGGTTTAACGCACAGTTTGTTTTCACCCTCGACAATGGCAGCAAGGGGTCCACTGAGGGGACTGCAAACAGGATCTTTAGGCGGTGCTGGAGAGCAGGAAGTTGGGGTCTGAGGGGCTGAGCCTTGGCTCTCTTCACTGCTTTTGCTGTGCTGTTGTTGCAGGCTTCTGATGAGGATGGGCTGGATAGACTCCTCTACTGCACACGGCCAGCTTTTGTACTTTGGTTTCTCCATTTCATTGTCATCTTCCTCCTGGCTCTCTCGATGGGACAATGATGAGACCCGCTCAGGAAGCGCGTCCTCCAGGGAAAGACTCTTGAAGGGCCTGGTAAGGGCCAGAGGAGTCCTCTCTGGCTCAGGACTCCAGGGCTCAGTTTGGGTGGCCCTTTCTATAGTGCCTGCTTTAAGGCTAGGGACAGAGTTAGTTCTACTGCTCTCCCCTGTTTCAGTGGCGTTTGAGACATGGCTGAAGACACACACAACCAAGAGGAAAAAAAGGGATAATCCACCTTTTTTTATTTTCTATTTAATTTAACGTTAACTTTTTTTGTCATGTACAACCAGCTGGCCTCACATAAATACATGCAACAATAGGTACATGGGTAAAGATCAAATACAAAATGATTATAATTTATTATTAATACTATATTTTTCATATGTGCTGCCATATGTTTGGATGTAAAAGTAAGAAATAAACGTATAAGCAATAATATGTATTTTTTGTTTTTATTTATACTACCACTTACCACGTCCTACTTTTTAGAACAGGTAAAACTCAAATCTTTGTTTGTTTTGTACTGGATTGACTCCTGACTTGAAACAATATTTAACATAAAAACAGTAATTACAGGCAATTTGACAGAAATGTTATTTTTCACACCAATAATATATATTTATTTGTCCACTTTGTCCACTTACAGCCTAAAGCAAAAATTTGGACACCACGGTCAAATGTTTTTGTTAATTCTTTTAACATAAAAGTAAACACTACAACTTAAGCCTATTTCTAGACACTTCGCTAACCACTGTACCTTACAATAGTTTCTTAAGTTCATTTAGATACAAGATCTAACAGAAACAATGCTAAATTAGCTATGAAGATGACCAAACTCTTTCACATTCCCAGTTTTATATGTGAATTTTGTCTGTTAGAAAGTCCGTTAGAATTTGCAGTAATATATTACAAAGTAATATATTCTTTTAACATAAATACTTCAAACACTGGCAAAAGCCTTAACTTGCTGAGAAAAAATATTTCATATGTATTACCTAAACTAAAAAAAAATCCATTTAACTTGACTAAATTTTAAACTAAAATAAAATGTTTCTTTTTGTCATATCAATACTTTAACACTCATGGTCTGTCACATAAAAAGATCTGAGTGCTGTTCTTTGTTGAATTAAGTGTGGGCCAGACGATTTTTACAACTGGGTTTTGATTGCCATTGAGCCACTTGTTTCTCCAGAGCTATATTAGTGAAAAGTAATGTAAGTTAATGTGTTGACCAGTAGCTAACTTTATGGAACGTGTATGTCTTTTTTAATTAACCTGCTATCTTGAATTTTACAGTTAGCAGTATTTAAACACCGAATAATATTTGTAGTTACATGGTAGTTTCCCATCTATTCCAGAAAGATCTTTATAAGTTGTTCATACCTGTTGGGTGTGTTCTGTAGTCCTTCCATGGAGCTGCTGGAGAGCCTGCAAGGCCTGGAAAAGCCATCAACAGAAAGAGGCTGATTCAACACTCGAGCTGCACTAGGGTTTACTGGGGAAAAGACACATGCATATACAATTATTCAACATAACCCTTAAAAACAACTGCCACAAAAAGCATTATTAACATGCACCAAATGGAAGGAAATGCATAAACATATTTCCTATTACATATACAACAATTATATTATTTTAAAAGTTTAAAATATGTCTGTCCTTACCAGCAATCAGCTGCTGCTTAAGTAGCGGGATCTGCTGGTCATGGAAGCGGAGCTTACGCAAAGCATCGGCCAACGAGGACTTAAGCAGTGTAATCTCATCTTCTTGGGCCTGAAGTCGCACCTCCATAAGAGAAAGCCTGTCAGGAAACTCAGCACTGCTCCCAGCGGATACATCATCTATACACACACACAAATACTGACATAATAAGCACCTGGTCTCTTTAAATCAGGGTTGTAAATGTGATGATGGTGATATTCGAACAATGTTTCCGTGCAATTCAGTGGCTTTGTGACAACAGACATTAAACAACACAATGAAATAGAGCCCCAATGCTCTGTTAATATCGTTAACTGCGATACACCATGTGCAGAGAATCCCGGCCAACAGGTTGCACAACAAAAGAAAACACAATAGTCACACATGGCAAGCATATGTAAGGAAAACAGACACTAAATCACATTCCAGAGCGGTGTCTTATAAAGTATCACAACTGAGCACAGCATTAAACAGGCTCTCTGTCTGTACTGTTACAATATTACAATAGGTAGATGATTTTTTTAGGATGTAAACACATGTTCTGCTCACCATTTGGTCAAGTAGTATAGGGGTGAGCAATACGAGCTAGGATTCATATCACAATATTTTCCACCATCACCAATAATCATGATATATAACAAAATATTATTAGATGTATTAGATGACACATTATTGGTTACTTTTCATTATTAAAAACTTCTAAATCCATTCGATAGTAGTCATGATAAGTTAATGTTTATAATGACAAAACACAAAAGTAAGTCATTTACAAATAGTAAATCTTGTTTTTACGCGTATTTGCCGTTTGCAGAAGTTTCTGTGAAATTTGGCTTGTGTGTGTGGCAGGCTGTTTCTCTTTCACTGTTGAAATAATTAAGATCATGTCATCTCCCAGACCTAAAATGATTTATTGAAAATGTTGGGCACCCCTGGTGAAATTACACTATGTTATTATGTGTTTCATTACATAATCATATCGTTTCTCGGGGTTGCAGACTCAGAACACAGAGAGCAGGTGTACACACTGCCTGAATGTGATGCCAGGCCATGGCAGGTTTTGTAAATTGTTTTATTATCTTTCTAATTATCAAAGCATTTACAGAAAACCAATTTAAATGAAATATACTAATGTCTCATTAACAATTCATCACAAGTAATCTGGCCAGTGATGCCCAAACTATTAACTAATACGTTTATAAACAATGTTTTACAACCATACCAATTAAGCTGGCAATTTACACTACACAAAACAAACTCGTTTTATTCTATTGGGTTTTAAATGGTACTTGAATAATTGATAGTTGAACAGGCAAATGGTTCTGCTATTGACTGTAAACACCTGACTCTAATTTATTCATACATTCATTCTTTGTCTTATCCACTTAATCCTGGTCATGGTCACAGAAAAGCCAGTGCCTAGGCAGTGACACAGGGCACAAGGCAGAAACAACCCTAGACAGGCCCCAATCCGTCTTACATCTCCACCATACTGACTCTAATTTCATCTTCACATTAACTGGTAACAGATTTAAGTCTCTTAAATGATCAAGTATAGCATTATGTCTCATTTGTTCAATAAGTCAATTTAAAACTTTTGTGTGAAAACATGATGATTATTTAAGTCACATATATTGAGAAATCTATAAAAAAAAAATAGAAGGGCTTAGAAAATTTTAAGCTCCACAGTAATTGTAGATAGGATTGTTACGGTCTGTCATTCTCATCGTACGATGAGTCTCAAGCGGTCAGTCAAAAAGGTATATAGTGAAAATGAATGGGACAAGAATAAACTATACATTTTCACTATTACAATGTGTTAATTTATATTCATGTGTATTTTTTCCAAGGCAGGGAATGTCTAGTAAAAACAGTGACTTGTTTAAAAATGGCCATATGTATAGTAAGGGCAATAATTTAATTGTTATAATTAACTGTATACTGTACAGTAACTGTGTCAAGATCACTATAGGAGAATAACAGAAAAAGTAGCATCTTCTCCAAAATCCCATCATGCACCACCACTATGCCAACAGATTGTCTGGAAGGACTGCCAGGAAAAAGCCTTTCCTGTCATCCAACCACAAAGGTAAAAGTATGGAGTTTGCTAAATGCTACTGGGACTTTGACTGTAGCCGTGTTCTATGTAACAGAAACACACAAGTGGGCTTAATGTAAAAATAACAACCTGAAGCCCACATTTATTTATGGTGCGGGGGTTGTTGTAGGAATGTTTTTCATCAAAAAATTATGGACTGCATGAAACACATTTTAAACCAAAATCTGTATGGCAAGAAACTAAAAAGTAATCATCAACCCAAATGGTGAATTTCTTATACCTTTTAATTACATTTCTTAGGAGTTCCAATAATTGTGGGAGTGTATATATTTATTTAAATGCACCGTTAGATGATTTACGAAAACATTTTTTGTTTGTTAACTGGTTATGTTGTTGTTGTGAAGGCTGTCCCTGTTGTGTATCAGTATAATTAGTAAAATGCTGATTTTTATGCTGAGTCTTAAATACCAACTTTTACACCCTCCAAACCAAAGTGGGCACTTGGAGGAGTGCCTTGGTTTTAAAATGCCATCTGAAAGAGGAAGTCTGTGAATGTATCTGCACTGTGGCGTACAACGTGTCCTTGGCAGTTATTACCAGAACCAAGATTTAAATGAGGAAAAGCTTAAAAAGTTAAAATCAAGAAATGAAAATGGCTTTTTAGTAGCACAACTGACGTTTGATAAAATGGTATAAACAGTTCATTGTCTTTACTTAGAAGATACTTTTAAAGTCGTTTGGTGTAATATAAAGTGCATTTCTGTGAAAGTGACTCACAAGGTCAATTTAGTAAAATATTTCAAACTATCCAGCTAAAATAAAACCTCTAATATGTAGCTCATAGTCTGACCATGCAATGTACATTATTATTATGATTATGATTATTATTATTATTATTATTATTATTATTATTATTATGCAATTTCCATACATTGTCCTCCAAATCAGTTTCTTAGCTTGCATTAGTTAATAATTCATATTCTATACCAACCAGCAGGGACGTATTCTCATTGTCTGAAATGTTGCATAACTGTTTATATTAAGGAACGCTTTGGCACTTTGTTGATTCCATTCTCAATTCTTTATGTTTCACTTTTAGCATATATTGCTCTGCCATTGTGATCAAACAGGGTTTATTTCCAAACAGAATAGAGTGTAAATATTTCTGTAAGGCTATTCTGACTTTCATTATGGGTATGCACTAGGGCTGACGGCAAATAATCGATTAATCGTTGTTCGACCCAAAAAATTACTAGTCGACCAAATTCCATTGGTCG
>JAUZSV010431207.1:0-17881 GCA_034780495.1 Parotocinclus cesarpintoi | reverse complement strand
TGTGGACATGTAGCTTTCAGTGTATGTAGGTCAATGTGCATATATATATATATATATATATACACACACACACACACACACACACACACACACACACACGTGTCTGTGAATGTTTCCATTTGTGGTCACTGTGGTTTAGTTTGTTAGCATGTGTGTGTTCATTCTTTTACGGCCAATATTCCAGCTCCCCAACTATCTGTGTGCTAGTTTACCCGCACTCGCTGGCCTGCCTGGCTTCCCATCAGCACACATCTGCAGCAGCACAATGACCCTGCCTCTGCCTCCTCGATGCTACAGCATGGTGGTAAGAATCGCATCTGGAAAGCTTCAGTCTGAGTGCACGGACCACCTCTGTGTATAGCTTTTACACGCAAAGTAGATATTTTAGAGAAACAAAAAAAAAACATGTTCAGGCTGCCCCTGCTTTTGCTTCTGCCACCAGTACTTTCTGCACCAGCATTTTAGAGCTGTGCCACCTGTACCTTCCAAACATGAATGCGCATATATACATCTGTCTTTTTTAACTTCTTCAAGGTGGTTGAGCCCTCCAATGTAGAGGATGCTCAGCGACTGTGGGAAAACATGGAAAAACACAGAATACAGGAGACTCTCCGGATGCAGCAGCAGGAGATGCTGAAGGACAACCAGTGGCTTGAGGAAAAGGAGAAACTTCTAGTGAGTCTTGACCAGCCATTACAAAAGTCCCATATCACAGTCGTGGCCACAAGTTGTAAAGACGGCACCAATTTTGCAAATACTTAATATTTACAGTGTTGACCCTTTTTTAAGACTTCTGCAATTTACCCTTTGCTGGATTTTTTGCTGTATGTCAGCTTATAGGCAAAATCTTGAATGATGGTGACCCATTGTTGCTTGATCAGTGCCTGGAGTTGATCACAGTTCCTGGGTTTTTGGTTGTATGCCCCCTTTTGAGGATTGACCACAGGTTCTCAATTAGATTGAGATCTATAGAGTTTTCTGGCCATGGACCCAACATTTCAATGTTTTATTCACTGGGATACTTGGCTATCACTCCATCATACTGGAAAAAGCATTGTTCATTTCCAAATTACTCCTGGATTGTTGGGAGTAGTTGCTCTTGAAGGATGTTTTAATACCATTCCTAATTCATGGCAGTGTTTTTAGGCAAACTTGAGCCCACTCCCCTGGTTGAGAAGCATTCCCACACATGAATTGTCTTAGGATGCTTCACTATTGGTCTGACACAGGACTTATATTGTCTTCTCCAAACCACTGCTCTTGTTTCCTTGGAGGTAGCCATGGTTAACTTAAGCACCACTACCCTTTTAAAGCAACCAGTCTGCTCTTTCAATCAGCATGACAGAGTGATATCAGCTGCCTTGTCCTTATTAACATTTTCTCCTGAGATAACAAGATCATAACTGAAATGATGTAAGCAGGCCATTTTATGAGGCTGAACTGCAGTGCCTGGAGATGCAGTATTTTTGTGATAAAGTCATTTTTTGACAGGGAATGACTTCCCAATTAATTGCAATTAATCTGACCAATATTTCCACAGTTAAAAAAAAAAAAACATAATAAAAACGGATGCAGCAAAATGTGTGCCACCGTCGAAACTTGAAGAAGACAAAATATAGACATAGTTGATTAGAATAATTAGAATTATTTTGTGTAACTATCTTGAATGCAGAGAGTGTGCACAGAAGTACTTGGTTTTCTTATGACACATTGCCGTTATATCATCTTATAAGGCAAATTCCAAACTGAGCAAGCCTAGGGTTACAGCGGAAAGGAAAAATTCCCCAAACTTTGTAAGGAAGACACCTTAAACCTCAATAAGGGACCTATCCTCCTTGGGTGGTTTAGATGTTAATTGTAAGAATTAATTGTGTAGTAGTAGTAGTAATATTAAGTAAATAATAACATAAAAAAAAAAAAAATCGAATAGCATAACAAATATGTATATCGGCAATTATTTCATCCGATACCCGAAGTCACTTTAGAATATGACCTTAAGCTCAGTGTAAAAGTCTGTTAACATGGCTTATGTGTTTTGTACAGATTAACACCAAAATGACAAAATTGTTCATTTCCTTTTATAAATTCCAAACCTAATATGATATAATACAGTATGATTGTTCAGGTAAATAAAGTAAATTAGTAATGTTTTACCTCACCAACTTTTTTATTGTCCATGTTTCAAGTGTTGATTTTAATAATGAAATGCAATAATGTGTTTATTTTCTCTTTCTTTTTAGGATCCAGTACACGATGATACAAAGCCAAAAGCGGTAATATTTAGATATGTGTTAGAACTTTGCAATTTATAACTGTACCATTACTGCACTTTGTAAAATGATCTTTCTTATTATATATATACATTATAGGTGCCAGAAAGTAATACAGGCTATGGTAAGCATACGTTTTGGTTTTTTACACTGCTGCAAATCTGACAAAACACTTAGCACTGATACAGTATTTGCATTTCTTCAGTTGCTGTAATTTTAGTCTTACTAAGTTTTTCCATGGCCTACATTAATCGGTGTCACCTAGCCATAAGCATGTGATCACATCTGATGTGTTTAGTTATCTCAGTGACATCCAGAGTGCCTACAGCCCTTTTAACTCCATTTACACTTGCTGGACCAGCAGTATGGACCATGCTGCGTAACCTTAAGTTTGATGTGTCACTTTTAAAGAACTTTAAAGCAGTAAAAGCATCTTCTCTGGAGTAATCAGCCACACTTTATATCCTGGCAGTATGACAGGTGAATCAGTGTTTTGCAGGCACCAGCTGAATGCTACCTGAATCTGTATTGCCAGTTGTAAAGTTAGTGGAGGATGAATTATGGTCTGACACATGTTTTGATTGGTCGGTGTTCGGTGTTCAATTAAAATGAATTCATAACGATAATGCATACATGCTGAACTGTGTCTTTAAATGTGTTTCTGTTTATGCATGTCAGTGGTTTGGGGGTTTAGCGTTTAAGAACTTGCCTGGCTTTCACAGAGCCTTGACCTCAACCCAATCCAACACCATGACAAATTGTAACCCCAGCTTTAAGAAAGAAGTTATCACCCAACATCAGGGTGTCAAAATGCTAAAGCTCTTGCGGCTAAATGGGCACAAATCCCATCAGTCTTGTTTCAGCTAGTGGAAAGCCGTCCTAGCAGAGTGGCAACTGCTTCTGCTACAAATCCAAATTCAGGGCATATTAATTTTGGTGTAAACATTTACTTATTAGGGGATACTTTGAATACAAAATTATCCCCTACATTTTGTGAGTGTACTTTTGACATATTTCAAAACCTCTATAGAAATGCCCTTAACTTTGCTAAACTGTTATTCTGGGAATCATGGTATGCACCGTCTGTCTCACAGGTCATATTCGGACCCCACCAGAGAAGCCTCCCAGACTGACTGCACAGGTAACTGTGTTGTTAATGCAGCTAGTAAGAAATAAACCACAGTCATGTTGCAGCTTTCCAGACAAGCGAATGGCAATAATTAAAACAGTGATATAGTAAATAAAACCAGTAGGGGTGTAACAATTCATCGTGGCATGCTACATCGCAATGATAAAATGAGACAATGTGCATTGTCGAGTTGGATTATGCGTTAAGCTTTATTATTCTTTTTAAATCAATTATATTGTTTGTCGACAGGTGCGTTAATTGCAGGGGACTTCATATATAACTTTTTGTTTGATGATGATTGATGATGATTTTTTGAAAATTGAAAATTATTTTTATTCAAGGAAGTGCACTTTATTTTGAATTGTTATTCTTTACAAATAAACAGGGACAGGGTTTTGACTTGCTTGTTAAGATACACCATATCTGTGAAGATATGGTGACACTACAACAGAGTTGTTTACCGTTTTATACCTCTGTTTTTAGTCATTTCTTTTAACAACAGAGGACTGAAGTTTAACAACTATAGAAGAAAGTGTGCATTGTTTTACGTTGTTTACAGTTCCAAAATAAAAAGAAATGTTGTGAATGAAATTGAATTGTTGTTGTTACAATTGAGTTGATTATTACATCCCTAAAAACAAGCCTAAACACCTTGTGAAGTATTGAAACAAAAATTTTGACCAGGAGCGCTTTGGTAGATGAACTGTAAGTAAAAGATTTTTCTGCTTGTGACTTGCACTAACACTGAGGTTTCCTGTTACCAACAGCCAGCTCCCACGGCAGAAATGGACCGCTCTGAGGATCAGGTTTACCTCAGTGTGATGGAGATGGTCAAAAGGGTGATGAAGCTCAAGAACAACGTTAACACACTGCCACCTTCTGAGTATGTTGGTGCAGTGAAGGTGGGTTCATTTTCCGGTCACGTGAAGTGTGGGCTGATATCAAGCCCAGACCTTCAAGAGCTGCAGCATTACATGGTCATAGGAAGTTGTACAATATTGTGACGAAATACCCCTGGCAGGAAGCTCTCTAAGTAACCATGTGCTTTTTTTGGCAGGATGTGGGGCTGTCTTTGCGTCGGCTAATCATTAGCGTGGAGGAGGTTATACCAAGCCTGCATGAATCAGTCAGGACTGAGGTAAGAAACCAAAATCATATTGTAATAGCTCTGTTCTAGCATTACTCAATCCCATTTTGTTATTAACAATTACACTGGTATTAAAATGTTTGGGCAAGTTAACACAACCTCTGTAGGGGGATTAATTATGACACATATCTATTATGTTTAATGTTATTGCTAGTAATATTATGCATTCTTCATATTATTCATTATAATATGCTAGTGTTATTGTTGGTTTGCTGAATTTAATTTTTGACAGGTGAAATTATGTTAGGAAACATCATTTAAATCTAAATTGAGCTGCTACCTGTTCTTGGCATTTCCAGATCTTAACAAATTCTGTGACACTTCAAACCTCTGTGCTGTGCTAACAATGACCAGCTGGTTAAGACTCTTACATAAAGCATAAAAAGGATATGAAAAGGCCATAAATGGTTACTGTTTTGCACTTTCCACTGTCGAGAAATGAAAGTGTAACTGTTGAAGTCAAGACAACATCTGCAAGCCCCAAAACCACTGATACAGACCTAAAAGGAAAATGATGATGAGATGATGAGAATTAATGATGTACCAGTCAATCGTTCACCTTTGCTTATAGACACCTGGTGTGCGTGGTGAGTCATCTGAAGAATACCTTCCATCCTGCCTCACCACAAAAGACAACATCTGATGTGTACAACACAACACAACACACAATGTCCAATAAAGAACAGAAAGAACATGAGAAGGTCTTCAAGAAAAAGTATATAGGTGGTGTTTGCTTGTGGCTTGTGGCAGTCAGTAGCATGGGAAATTCTACAAAGAGAGGAAAGTTCATAAACCAACAGCATGCATATTCAGTATATTCCAAAGATATAGTACACAGATATACAAACAGGCTGGCTCAGAATTGTGAAGCATTGACTGAGCCGTTGTGGTTCATATCGCCCCTCTGGCGAGGTGAAGTTAGTCTGTCAGTTCCAGTGGCATGGCAAAGGCCAACCTTGTGAGGGTGCTCCATTGGTACTATGTAAGACCTTTCTTAGTATAGCCAGAGGCAATGCTTCATCCCCAGTCAGTTTGCTAGCTACATTTAGAGTTGACTCCATGACGTGCAAAGTAATCCCTTGCTTGAGGGCAAGACCACTCTGTTCTGCCAGGGCTCATCTTGGTTCAGTCTGTTACAGCATCCAGAGATGTGTCATCATTTTTCCGATTCACGATACCGACTTCAGAATTAGATTTTCTCCCGATTTTGATGTTTGTATTCAATAAAAGGCATTCCTTTTTTTTAATAAGTGTAAGCAATGCAAAAAAAATCAAGTTTTTTGTGTTTTTTATTTAGTCTCCTGCAATGAGAGGGATTTTAATAACTAGTGATATAACTAAGTGCTGTCTTAAACTGAAAATGAGACCCTGTTATTATTATCACTGTATCAATTCTTTACACTATACAAAAGATCCATTGAGTTTCCATTCACTATACAAATATTTGCAACCTACACAATTTATCCTTGTATAAATATTTTAAAATATCCAAAATTATTTATTATTTAATTATCTATAATCCCATTACGCCATACTAAGAAAGATATACTCATTGCGCCCTCTGGTGTTTAAAGAATGCAACAACATTAATAGTTGTGCATACAGGTAACACGTGCCAACCTAGTAAGCAGACTCGTTTTTTAAGGAAACATGATCAATTTGTTTAGCTGATTGATTTAAAATGACAACAGGGCTGGAAAAGCTGACCAAGACCTTAAAATAAAGGTTGATAGTTTTTGACTTATAATCGTATCACCAGTTGAGCTATTGTCTCTGACCATGTGCAAAATGGAGCAATATGTTGCATGTGTTTAATAGTGCATAGTGAGTGAACACTGTTGAAAATCTCCAGCAGCACTGCTGTGTATGATCCACTCATAACACCACAACACACACTAACATCCCGGGCACCACATCGGTGTCACTGCAATGCTAAGAATGATCTACCATCCAAATAGTAGCCGATCTGTGGGGATCCTGACCATTAGAGAACAGAGTAAAG
Organism: Parotocinclus cesarpintoi; assembly: GCA_034780495.1. Classification (NCBI taxonomy): domain Eukaryota; kingdom Metazoa; phylum Chordata; class Actinopteri; order Siluriformes; family Loricariidae; genus Parotocinclus; species Parotocinclus cesarpintoi. Next base: position 11,333 of record JAUZSV010431207.1, on the reverse strand, counting down.
GGTAAAAATGAACAAAGAATGTAGGAAAATAGACTAAAAATATAACTGTAGATTTAAAAAGTGCAGCTATATGGTAAGTGAAACTGCTAAAATTGACAATGAGTGTAGAAACAAGGTGTATCTTTATAATGTAGCCGCTATGTGTATGTAAACATACAAACTTCTTTTTTATATGTTGGTTTCAGATTGATGGCACTAAGAAGCTCCTGAATAAAGACTTGGAGGAACTGATCAAGAAGATGCGATTGGCCCAGCAGAACGCCATCACCACGTTGAAAGAGGAGTGTAAGATGCAGATGTTGACAGCAGCACACACATTAGCCATGGACTCGAAAAACCTTTTGGATGCTGTGGACCAGGCTCGTGTACGAGCCAACAAAGCCAAACCCAAGACTAACTGTGCTTCTGTAGCTTCGAAGTAAAACCACAACTGGCAATGTGATGGATGAAAGGTTGGTTTTCCAAACTGCTTTCTTTTATTTGCTCTTGCTGGAGCTAGCTCACACTTTTAGTAGATGGAGAACTGATTTTTCATTACCGTATTTGTATATTTATGCCAAAAAAAACGGAAGAAAGCTGTGCTTTCTGTGTTGAATATTTGAAATATTTTATTTTTTATTTGCAAACAACAAGTCTTGTCACATCAACATGGGGAACTGTTTTCTAATCACAGGCAGTTATTGTGATCAAAAATATCTGGAATTTCTACACATTTCAACAATATGAATTGTGTGAACTAGACACTTGTTTTGACTATAAGTTGACTGTATTTTCCTGTCACAAACAAGTGTTTACATCTTATTTCAGTCTTGTCTTTAATTATAAGCCGATGGCGTGTAAGGATTAAGTGTTGAGGCAATTATTCCGTAATGTTGCCTTAGCGTTGACAAAACAGTAAGCAACTAATCTTTTTCTTGTGTAACAGTGAAGTAGTGGCCACTCACCATTACAGTTTGTGAAGACACCAGCAGGGGGCGCGTAAGTCATTCGTTACATTACAGTACTCTGCAATTAAATAAACTCTTTTGTTACAATTGGACTGGGTCATTGAAGATCAAAAGCCCAACTGTTGTAGAGTTGTAGTCACAACCTTCCAATTAGTAATCGATAGTTTTAACCACTGATCCACCCCATTAGTCTACACCCAATGCAATATAGAATAATGCTCCAGATTTGTTCCAATGCAAGGAAATGGCTTGTGTTGGAACTTTACTCATCACCATTTACTACACCATTGTGTAGAAGATGACCAGCAGGTATAGGATTAGTATGTTAAATAAATGTCAAAATGAAGACATTCTTTGGTAAATCACTGTACCTAACGTAACCTAACTCAACGTAAAAAGCATTTGCTAATACATGCCTTGCTCCGTGACTCATTTTAAAATATGTCTACATTTACATTTAGTCATTTGTCAGACACTATTATTCAGAGCGGCTTGCAAAACATGCACGTCTAAAAAGAACATTAATTCCATGACTCAGATTGGATTTTACTTCTTGTTTAATGGTTGAGATTTAAATACATAACTCAAATGACAATCCAGTTTTGATTTTCATAAATCTTTGGAGGTCTGGGCAAATGAACAATGCTTTTGTTAATTACTGTTGAGAGTAAAATTAAACTGTACCCCTACCAATCAAGGCCGCATAGTCATCCCCTCTTTCATAAAGGTTACTTTTGCATAATAGGTTGAAGGTTGTTCTTTCTGTGCAAGTGGAAGGGATTATAACAGGAAATGTCAGAGCATTCGATGCAGGGTGAGGAATGTTTCTGACACAGGAACAATGGGCGAAGTCACGACTGAGAGGATCTGAACTATTGCCGCAATTGACTCTGACCTCAGGTAATCCCTCAGTGAACTGATATGCGGAGACCAATTCATATTTCTAATTCTAAAAGCCAAAAGTGCTAAAGGAACTCTTGCCCCTCCAGGTGAGTGTTGGTTTCTCAAGGGCAGGACTCCATCTAGTTGAAGGCTCGCTCGTGTCTATCTACAAGCCAGGACAAGCAGCTAGATCATCCCAGAGAGCCAGGGAGGCAGGAAGAGGCCAACTGTCCCCAGCAGGCACACAACGATGAACATCCAGAGGAAGATGCGGTCAATCACCATTGCTACATATTTCCAGTCCTCCTTGACCTGTAAGAGGACAAAATCACAAAATTCCTTTTGGATTAGATATGACATAAACACTGTGGCTGTCAGTAAAATCTTAAAGGCATTGCCTCTATGATTAATACATAACAAAACAGTATGCACATATAATAAGGACAACTGCTTTGGTTTCTGAAGCATAGCAGTATTTTGTGGCTCTTTTTGTAGCCTTGAATCTTCTTGATTCTTTAGGAATTTCCTTTATTAAAGCACACAGTTTTTTTGAGATGCTACTAATACTTTTACTTTGGCTTCAACCTAAATTGTAAAGTGATTTGTCATTCTCAATATCCTTCTTCAATAAGCATATACTGCTCACAAAAAATAGGGGAGCAATGTAATTTTTGTGAGCAGTGTAGTGTCCCTACCATGTTCCAGTATTTCTTCTGGGCTTTAATGTTTTCACTTCTTCACATGCTTTGTAACAAATCACTGCTGGCTTATTAAGATGTAACAGCAGTCATTTTACCCAAATTATGCCCTAAGGTGGTGGGCTAGCAAATGGGCAAGCGCTTATTAAATGTTTTTTCTATACATTTTATTCTCACTTCAGGATCACCTATCATTGGAGAACACCAGGCACATGCATAAGCCTGTTTTCCACGGGACGTCAATCCAAAAGCAAGGCTTACAGGGGTCACTGTTGCACTGTTAGGGGAAGATCCACAGACTGGCATTTTCTCCCACAAACAAAGCGAGCTGTTCTTTCATGGGGCACCAGATTTTACGAGAAGGCAATGGTACCCACTGTGCCACCCAAATGTAAATGATAGATAATGCAGGCAAACAAAGATTTTATCCCATGTAAAGATAATATACTGAAAAAGTATACAAAAGTAGGGAATGCTTCAAAATGAAATATCCCCTAATTGTTGTGAGCAGTCTAGCTGTTTTTATTTTTCTGGTGTACTCATATATCAGTAGGTATAGCGTGAACCAGTGCTCAGAGGTGGCTCCCAAACTCTGGTCAGGGTTTCTATGACATTTTTATGTTGTTTTTTTTATTTGTCATTTTGCCTGCCTTCCTCTTTTTATTCAGATAAAAATCCACTATGTACAGTGGTACCTCCTCTGAAGAATAGTTCTCGATGCATTTTAAGACATTTTAAGGCGTTTGTTTGTACTTGATTAAACTCCGAGTTGAGTCACGTTACTCGTTCCAGCCGAAGCTACATTCACAATTTGTGATTCACATTCCAGTCTCACAATAGCTCTCGTTTATTGCAGTTTATTGTATTTATCTTTTTACAACAGCAGCGCCATGAGTAGATGTTTTGCTTTTTAGCTTCAATAAATAAAAGGATATTTTCATATTATAAAATTAGCTTTGTGTAAATAATATTTTTCAGTTGTAGGTTATTATTTTATTTTTTTAAGTTAAAAAATGTCTATTGTTTGTGAAGTGCAAAAGCTTCTTTTTGATAGGACAAGCCAAGATAAATGAGTCACAAGGGGCCCCCAGAAAAATAGATTTGGGACATGCCAACATTGCCAGCTTTTGAGTAGCAGTTTCCTGCCGGTGGCAAATTTCCCAGGTGTAGTGTTTTTTTCCAATCTAAGTTGTGTGTTTGTATGTTGAAATGTTGTTCTAACCATTATAACGCCATGTAAGTGTAATTTGGAAGATGTCCATATTTCTGCTCCATCTGTGATGAGTTGGCTTGGGTTCAAATCCCAGAAATGTTCTTTAACACCTTTTATTAAACATGCAATGATAATTGCTTTAGATGTAAAATGGGTGACCAGGATCAAACTTAGCCCACCCATATTTGTTGTGTCACGTTAGGCTTCTCACAGCATGGGCAAATGGTTTACACCTCTTGCCATATGCTTCTTGCCATTACCATGGTTTGGAGACATACCAAGAGATTACTCTTCAGATTGCTACTTCAGCTGATATATATAAATGGTGTAACATCAAAATCCAAACATGCTGCTAAATATCCTAATACACCATCTGCCGTAAGACCAGAAGCCCACAGTCAGTAATTACCCGTGCCAGAGCCTCCAGAAAACATGACACCTGAGTGACGATGAGTCCGCTGATGAAAAGGTTGACGTTCTTCAATTTAGAAGTCTGTAAATATTTTAAGCGTAAAGAAAGCCTTATCTACAAATAAGTAGTATGCACTTAATGCAAAACTTTCACTTAGAAACAGGGGGGATTTTATCTTGTCATATTCCCAAAACAATATCCCCATAATTTTTGTGAGCATAAACGTAAGAACCATAAAGACTGCTTAAGTAAAAAGAACAAAAAAAGGATGTATCAACTACAACTTTATTCATATTCATAGTATAAAAATGTTTTGATTTATATATGATTAATTGATCAGACAGTACTTTTTATAAGACAGAAAATTTTTACAGTTTACTCACAGAGAAGTCTGCATCTTCAGCACGCAAGTGATCAGCGATGTACCGTACTCCTTCCAAGGCCTGTAAGATACTGGGCGAGAAGAACAGCCTGGACTCAGAATCCAGATGGCTAACTTTGACAGGCCGTTTATTAAGGTTCATCCTGTGTACTAATTGTTGTGTGTCATGCTTCTGAAGTGAGGACTCAGAAGAGTCAGACTGGGGTAAAGAGGTTGCCGGAGATACAGAAAGAGTGGCTGGGATCCCCATGCCTGTCCTGGCATCCTTATTCCAACATCTAAGTATGTCCACATCAGTCTCCTCTTGCTGAAGCCAGCTTTTAGAGGTACTGAGGCTGGAGCATTTGCTCGAAGCATTTCTCTTCTGCAGCTGGCGACCAAGTGCTGGACGCTTCATAAAGATAAAACGAGGGATGAATCCCAGAAATACTGACCTTACCCAGTTGGGCATTGTGTGGGTACAGGGTGAGCGGTGGTGCACGTTCAATACAAATACAGTGATAATGATGGAGAGAGTTACAAAGATCATGGTAAAGAGAAGATACTCTCCAATAAGTGGGATGACAAGAGAGGTGGACGGGATGATTTCGGTTATGAGCAGGAGGAAGACAGTCAGGGACAGGAGGACAGATATACAGAGTGTGATCTTCTCCCCGCAGTCAGAGGGCAAGTAGAAGACCAGGACTGTCAGGCAAGAGATGAGCAGGCAGGGAATGATCAGGTTAATGGTGTAAAACAGAGGGAGGCGGCGAATAATGAAGAAATACGTTATATCTGGGTAGATCTCATGGCAGCAGTCGTATTTTTTTGTGTTGTAGGTACCCACAGCGTTCACAATTGCCCACTCGCCACTCTCCCAGTAGTCCTTCAGGTCCACAGTGTTCTCGATGCGTTCCAGGTCAATTTTGGCCTTATCATATGTCCAAGAGCCAAACTTCATTTTGCAGTTTTGCTGATCGAAGGGGAAGAAGGTGACATCAATGCTACAGGAGCTTTTGTAGATGGCTGGAGGAACCCAGCGTACCTTTCCTGTGTGGAACAGGTGAGCTTTGGTCATGTGGGTCACAGCAAACTCTCCATCTGCACTACAAGAGAAGTGTAACATTAGAACAGTAACTCCAAATAACAAAAAAATGTGTTATTATCTCCACGTTGTAACCCTGCTTATCCTGGTCAGGGGGATCTGGAACCCCAGAATGTACAGTTCAGGGGTAGGGATTGCTGTTACATTTGTTATTTTAGAATAGCCATTCATTTTTTTGTGTTATTCACATGCCATAACATAAATGTGTAAAAGACTTTGCCAAGGGCACTGACACAACTCCATACTATGACAGAGCCTAGACTTGTTGCTAGTAACAGTCTGAATAATCCTATATGTTTTTGATCTGGCACACACAGCCTGCATTTCTTCGAGAAAAGAGCTGGAATACTGATTTATCTGACCACAATAAACATTTCCACTGTGACATGGTCCACCCTAGATGCCTTAGAGCCCAGAGAAGTCGATGGACATGGTTAACACAAGGCTTCTTGCCATCTGAGTGAGCTGCAATCACAGGTTTCACGTTTGGGCTTCTACCCTTGCCTTTTATGCACTAAAATTATTTCAGATTCCTTTAATTGATTAATGATATCATACACTGTAGAGGGGAAAATATGGAAATCTTTCTTTGAGAAACATTGTTTTTAAACATTTCAACAATTTTCTCACCATTTGTTGACAAACTGAAAATCCTCTACCCACCTTTGCTCATCAAAGACTCCCCCAGCCTTTTGCGGATAAAGCTTTTGTATAAAATTGTAATTACAATCAACTCTTGACGTCACCTGTTTTAAATCACACCATTATGGATTTGTTGTTTATCTTTTTTTATTTGGCCCTAAATTGACCCTGTCCTAACATTTTGGAATGTGTTGCAAACCTAAAATGCAAGACTGTATGTATTTTAACAAATGAAATGAAGTCGACCAGAGAAAAAGAAATATCTTGGGTTCATTTTCTCTGCACTAAAATACATATAAAAATAAATGTAAACAGGTCTGCATTGTTTTTTATGTGCAATGTCCACAGCATGCCAGCTTTTTCTGATTTGGGGTTGTGTTACTGTGTCCATCTCCTCAAGACGTTTGGCTTCTGGAATCGAGTGTAATGGGGTGTATATTTTCCTATTATTAATAAGCCGGTAGATATGCTTCATGACTGTATTTCCTTATAAGGACGTGTCATTTAACGCTTCATTAATTGTGTTAATAACTACAGAAATCTATTCTATAGCATGACTGTTTAGTTTTATATATTACTGTTTCAGAAGACAGATATGATTGCAGTGATCAAAAGCATAATTTAATACATGTGGTATTAAATTATTTATAATAGTAAAATATTTACAGCACACATAGAAATGAAAAATTATACTCACTTATTATACAGGACAATATCAGGTACACAGATCAGTTCTGATGGGACCCTAATGGATGTTACATTATCATAATCAGAGGGCTTCCAGCGCAGTTTATAATCGTTCCACTCCTACAGGGGTCAAGAGAGGTACATTAGTCTAATCAATTATAAAATTGATTCATGTCATGCATGTATAAACAGCAAATTAGTGGCTTACATTATACCATACAGGTATGTTTACAATTCAGTCATTTAATATGGAAATAAAGCAATATTTTTTTACAGTTTGCATTCATGGCAAGAACTGATTACAGTTATTTTTTTACATTTCCCTTTTTATTGTCTGTAGCTCAGTCACTACCTGCTTCAGCCACACATTTGTAGTCATCATCTGATTTTTCTCATCCTGTCAGGAAATGACAGGAAAGAATATTCATTAGAAGAATATTAATGCCAGAATCATCACTGACAGTAACTCATGTTCAAGACGGATCACAGGACCCTGTAGCTGTTCTGCCTTTTTCAAAACACAGTGTCATATTAATATTGCTTTATACGAACTTTCAAAATTTTCATAAACATATTACATTTCATTTTTTTCATATTTTAGTCGTGACAACATAAAAAATGGGATAAGTGAGCCCCAGATGGGACACCAGTCCATTGCAGGGCAACAGTTGGCGCTGTTGCAGCACCAGGTGATGCTTTACACTTATTACATAACTAGAATCATTAGGTGATGAAACTTTTTGTCCATTTTATGAGCTCCACCTACCTAAAAGAAGCACTTTGTAGTTCTACAATTACAGACTGTAGTCCATTTGCTTCTCTGCATACTGTTAGTTCCCTTCACTCTGTGTACTATTTAAGGAGTGGATCATTCTCGGCACTGCAGTGGCACTAATACTGTGTAGGTGTGTTTTGTGCTGGTATGATTGGATCAGACATTGAAGTGCTGCTGGAATTTTTAAACACCCCAAAGACACTACTGGACTGAATTTAATCCACCAATCAAAAGGATGGTGAACAGAGGATGAACAACACAAACTGCAGCAACAGATGAGCTGTACATACATATGTGTATACATATACATACAAAGTGTATATCAAAATATTCAATATATTTGCAAGGTAAAACAATACTGGTAGACATGTCTAATATCATAAACCACTACATAATAGAGTAAAACTCCAGCAGCACTGCTTGGTCTGACCAATCAGCACAAAACACACCAACACACCACCACTACATCAGTGTCACTGCAGTGCTGAGAATGATCCACCACCCAAATAGTAAACTTAGAGAACAGAGTAAAGGGACCTAACAAAGTGTGCAGAGAAAAAGATGGACTAAAGCCTGTAATTTTAGAATGGCAAAATGTATCTGTAAGGTACGTGGAACTCATAAAGTACAGAAACAAGAAAGTGTACCTTATAAAGTAAACGGTTTGTGTATCTGGCATCAATCATGCAATGGTCATGCAAAAATATGTCTTAACGCAAACAAAGTTCACTTCTAAATGTCCTTATCATGATAAGAATAATCATATCAAATGTGCTGTGCACCATAACATACCACATCAATCAGCTGCGCAATTGAGAGGCCAAACTTGACTATTACTACATCAGTGATATTCTTCACAGGTCTAGACCACTTGTTGTAGTCACTGAAGAGTTTCTTAAAGAGCTTGTCCTCAGCATGGGCATGAGTCCAATCATCTGGAAATGGATGATTAAAGATGAGTACATTTATGTGGTAAGAGATTAATAGTGCAGTGTCCAGTACCAGAAATACAGAACTACATTCACTCATTGTTAATGACTGTTGTATAGTGATGTGGTTGGGGTGTCACCAAAGCCTATTCTAGGAAAATTGTAAACTTGATACGGGGAACAGGTAACCCTGGGCCAGACACACATCATGCACCCACTTACTTAGATACAATAATAATTTAGAATTAATGTACAAGACCAAGCCAACTTCACTTAAACATTAATAAGATCACATAAGAGTATGGGGCAATGAACTGGCTTTTCACAGCAAAGATAAAAGATACAGATTACTGATTAAACACTGACAACTGATTAAGTCTAGCATCAAATACATCACAGTCATTAAAAATGTTCTTTCAGTTACTTTTTTGGATAAAACTTTCACTAAGGTCAATCTGGGGATAATCCCCAAGCGATACAAAAGTGACTGTTGAACAGTGTATGGCATCTCATTCATGGCACACCTAAACCCTGTGCCCTGTGCTTTTCAGGGATAGGTGCAGGGACGTTATCATAACCACTTTACTCGGACATGTGCCTCAGTAAAATGTCATTTGTAGTTCTTAATACCCCAGCATATTTATCTAGAGTGGCAAGACAATTTCTTTTCATTTTTCACTTATAGTAATGCATAGCTGCAAATATACTGCTCACAGAAAATAGGGGATATTTCAAAATGAAAGATCCCATAGTGACATATCCCCTAAATTTTGTGAGTAATGTATTTAAAAGAGAGTCAGCTAAGTTGTAGTCAAGGTACTGATTGCTCATATAACCTGCTACACCACTTAGTCATTCATTATTTCATTAAACTAGCAAATACATCTGTTACTTTAGCAAAAGGAAAATTAATGCAATTTTGTAAATATATTCTTTTAGACTTATTATGTTCTTAATTTATCTTCCCTAGCAAAGTAATTTTAAGGTTAAATCACTTTATCAATCTAATCTCTACTTAATCAATGTAGTGTTTAACAGGCTAAGTTTTTTATTTTTTGTGCCTGTATGACTGATTGGGAAGAAGATAAGTCCAAGTGTGCCCCTCTAAATTCTGTGTGTCTCAAAAAAACAAGTAATCTACTGTAGAAACACTCTTAGATAGGCGTAGGAGCCCCAAAAAGCTTGGCCAGGAAAAACTACTACTGCTACTACTAGTAATTATTATTATTATTATTATTATTATTATTATTATTATAGCAACTACAACAACAGGACAGCACGGTGGCTCAGTGGGTAGCACCGCTGCTTCACAGCAAGAAGGTGCCAGGTACAATCCCAGGGTGGAGTGGCCTGGGTCCTTTGTGTGTGGAGTCTGCATGTCCTCCCTGTGTCTGCATGGGTTTACTCCGATTTCCCCCCACAGACAAAGATGTGTGTTAGGTTAGCTGGTGTCTCTAAAGTGGCCTTTAGTGTGTGACTGTATGTTTGTGCCCTACGATGGATTGGCACCCCTTCCAAGGATGTTCCTGCCCAGAGCTGGCCCGTAACCCCGTGTGGATTAGATGGAAGATGATGAATGATAATAATAATAATAATAATAATAACAACAACAACAATATTAAATATAATGGGTAATAATGGACCGAACAATTATTGATGCAATAAAATTAATGCATCATAATTACAACCAAACGTCTAATAATGTACAATTTTAAACACTAAGATATATAGTGGACCTTGCATTTTCACCTAATTTCTTCCACACAGTAACTGAGCAGAATGAGAGCAAAATTCCATTTTGCTAATTACACTGAATAGTTTACTATACTGTTTACGTCAGATTCAGTGTATGCATCATATAAACGTTTTATGACTTGCAAATACATGTATTGTATATTCTTCACGCTTTCACAGCAGCCTTCTATAACATCTTTTTTTTGTAACGTTTCGGGAAGTAATGACAGCATTAAACAAGAACAAAGAAATAAGTCATATGAAAGAAGCAACCAAACCATCTGCAACTGGTTTCTATCCACAAAATGATTGCGTCTTACTCGCTTTACCAGTCTCGAACACACAGAAACAGCAGAGCAGCGGTGCCAGGAGGGTTAAATGATCCCGTGCCATCTCTATTATCTCCTACAAAAATCCCAAGATCCCGTGAAAAGGTGTCAATTAGGTCCAACTTGATGACATTTACATCATTACGGTTGGGTTTTCACTTGTGCTCCTGCTGTGGAAAGAATCCGCGGCTCCTCAGTTCTCACCTCAGCGCGCTCACTTTGGGAATAATCAGCCAATGTGCTGCCAGTGCGTTTCCATATTCTAATTAAGGGGCGGGGCTAGGTATAATACGGGATTCCTTTCTCCACGCACTCCGAGGGGAAGGGATTTAAGTGAACAGACACTTGAATACAATTTCAGAATAGCTTTTTCTGTGATATTTATCGGAAGGTTAAGCTTAAGTATTTTATTGTACACCGTATGGCACTGCTTATCTTAGGTTTTTATATACAGTGGATTGTGGTGTAGGGCTTTAGAACAGTCATTCAGTACACATTTTTTGCACAGTTGTTCCAATTAGCAAATGTAATTATTAGAATCAGATCACGCTTTCCTCACCAAGTAATGACAGACTTATCCAGTAATGACAGGCATAGCCAGTAAGTGAAAACACACAAA
>JAUZSV010431196.1:0-10279 GCA_034780495.1 Parotocinclus cesarpintoi | reverse complement strand
GTATTTTGTGTAGAATTTTGAGGAAAGAGATTAATTTAATACAATTTGGAATACGGCTGTAACGTAACAAAATGTGGTAAAAGTGAAGCGCTGTGAATCCTTTCCGGATGCACTGTATATTTTTGCTACACATTCGGGTTTGGTACAAGGAAGGCAGAGGGTTTAGCACAGAAAAAGGCAGAGCTTTGAGTGCATGGGGAGTATGAGGGTTAAAGGCTGCCGAATGTTAGTCAGTTATGATCTCGGTCATGTGGCGGCATTGGGAAAACGATCTGTAATCAGCGTTCTTGTACTGTTCATGCTCCAGGCTGGAACAGAGCTTTTCCCAAAGGACAGTGATGGCATGACTATCAGCAGTAACACCAGTTTCCTGGATACCTGGGAGGTAAGAACTGATTTTTTGAGGTTGCACCTAATACTCATGATAGTGATATCCACTTACTGCAGCTTATATTACGATTATGTCGCTGTTACAGGCTATGGAGGAGCTGGTGGATGCAGGGTTGGTTAAATCCATCGGTATATCCAACTTCAATCATGAGCAGATCGAAAGAATTCTCAATAAACCTGGCCTCAAACATAAACCTGCCAACCATCAGGTAAAGTCTTTAAACAGTTGGTTATCTTTACAGCAAAGTGTGACTTGAGATGTTATGATTGTTCTAAAGCTATCATGTGTTTAAAGTGATCGTAGAGAAACATCACTTTGCAGTTCATATCTGATGTGGCTCTGATGTAAGACGAATTATTAGCCTACATGGAACTCTAGAATTTGCTCCTTTTTACTAATAAGGTCAAGTAGAGGTCATCTCTTGCTTTTGGGACAGATGGGCAACCCTGCCCTAGTCTTCTTCATACTGTTCCAGTCTCATGGAAGCGACTCTACAGTATGCTAACCACGCTTTTGGATGTTCCAAGTGCTGTTATTACTGTTGTCTGTGATTGAGCAAGTCCAGGACGTCCTATGACTCTTCAAGCTTCACTTTCAGGAAAACCATGTTGCAGAAGCATTGGAGGGGCTGGGAAATTACAGGATATGCACTTTTAAGATCAGGGAACGTTCAGATACTCCAGCACTTTTAGCCTTTTATATAGTGCATTTTTACCAATCAAAAAAAAAATTGTTTTTGCATCTCGTGCATTCTAGAACAACTTTCATTTGCTTCTTTTTTTGTCGCTTCATATTCATTTTAAAATATCCCCTGAGTTTTGTGAGCAGCGTAACGTGACATTGCAACTCAATAAACACAACTCAAATGATTGTGGAACCTAAATTAGTTACAATGTTCTTGTGTTGTATAGGATATTTCAAAGCAAAGAGTGAGTTGCAGGTAAAGAGATTCCTGAGTCATGCCTGATAAGACCAGGATTACTTGGCAAGGGAGGAGTCATGATATAAAGATGCTGGTGGTTTATTTATTTATAGTTTATAGACCCTTTCGGTTCTAACACTCTAGCCAAAAACAGTTACTTATTAAGCATTGCTTGTTAGTAAAGGTACTAAATCCACATAGTTGATCTCTAGACTCTTTTTAAGACCTCATCAAAGAAGAATGATGTTAATGTTACTTTTCTACGCCTCCGAGGCTTAATTACTGTCACAGATCCACACAAAGTTTAGCTTGTCTAATGTTCCGTACTCAGCAGAGGCTTTGTATGGAGAGAATCTCCAAAAAATACAAAGCCTGTGTAACACAAAATATTTGAGCACACAGCAAATGAAATCTGCCATCAGTCTTATTGACTTATTCTTGTTCTCGGCAGATCGAGTGCCATCCCTACCTAAACCAGGAGAAACTAATCGCATACTGCCACTCAAGGGGCATCTCGGTGACCGCGTACAGTCCTCTGGGTTCTCCCGACAGACCATGGTGGGCAAATTTCTGTTACTATTAAACAAATCATCTATAGTCCTCCTACTGAGATTGAAACATGGCTCTGTTTGAGCAGGTGTATCTGCGTCTCCCATTTATACCAAATCCAGCTTTGTTTTTTTTTGTGTGTTAAACACTGTGAAGCTCTCAATTACTGTAGTAGTAGAACAAACAATTAGGACTTGTAGTAGAACATATACCCACAGCTTAGTGAACCGTACTGTCTGTTAAAGAACTGGGCCATAAATTTGCACCCATACTCTGTTTAATTGTCCATGTTAGTGCCGTACCAAAATAAAACAGTTTGGCTTAAACTAAAACACTTAACACACTAAACACACAAAATTTTTCTGTTTTGTAATTGCATTGTACTTGAACAGTAATTACATACATTCATTAAATATATTTCATAAATACATTTAGAGTATTTTAGAAGATTATTCAGAGATGTTTAGCACATCTGAGCACTTAAGGGTCTTACTCAGATGCCCAAAGGTGTGCTAGGATTTTGATTCGCAACCTTCAAATTATTAGGGTAGAACCTTGATCATTAAGCTCTCTGTATGCTGTTTATTATTACTGGTACAAATAATACATGACTTTTGGGTATGCCTAAATAGTGGGATCGAGTATTTGGGGGTGTTTTATAAAACCTGGTTTCTTTTGAATAATCTGCTGAAGGCTGCAGCTTTTAGTTGTTTTCATGTTGTGTGTTTTTATGAAATCTCAGCAAATGTAAATGACCTTCTTTTTCTTGATCAGGGCTAAACCGGAGGACCCCTCATTGCTGGAGGAACCAGCCATCAAGGCCATCGCTAAGAAGCACAATAAGACGACTGCTCAGGTAAAGATAAAACCAATAAAACATCCTGTTCTTTTCCCTCTTATCCTATACAGGGGAAGGTTTGGAACCTAATCCAGAATTAACCCCAGAACACAGAACGAGGTACATCCTCAAAGTTAAAGTTAAAGTCAAATGTATTTCCATAGAGCTTTTTACAATTGAACATTGTTTCAAAGCAGCTTTACAATATTATATTATCTTAAAAGGCCAATCCCAAATTAGTCAAGCCAAGGGTGACAGTAAAAAGGAAAAACTCTCTGAATAAAGAAAGAAGAACCCTTGGGGGGACCAAGACTCAAAAAGGGACCCATCCTTCTTGGGTAGCCTAGATGATTGTAACAGGGTACCAGTACATCACAAGGCCACTTCTGGCTATTTCTGCTTAGGGCCACACGGTGGCGCAGTAGACAGCGCTGTCGCTTCACAACTCCAGAGATTCCTGGCTCAAGTGCGTCTTCTAAACCTAGGAGTAGTACAGCCATTAGCAGAGCAGTTCCTATGATTGGCTCTTAGCTTAGACATAATGCTGTCAGGTCCAGTGCTTGCGAAAAAAAATGGCACGCAAAATTTGGTTCTCAAGCCGTGGCTGGGGTTACTCATTATAGGGTGGTATAATTCCTGGGAGTTATTTTGTGATGTATGAAACTGGGCCAAATCAACGACTTGTTCAATCCCAATCATGTTTTTTGGACCTAGACAACCTACAAAAAATGACTAACCTGTCTGATTTCACAGTTTGGTGGTTTGTAGGCACTTAAAATGCCCAAATGTAATGTGCATAAACACTGAAGAACGAGTAATGATCTCCCCTTTATAAACTACATTGAAGTAACAGATATTTTCTCACTTATACTTTATGTTCAATATACAATTTAACAACTGTTTAGACTGCTTTCTTGTTCGGGCTACAGTAAGATTGAAAATATACTTTTTTTTTTTCATTTTACATCAACCTGCAGGTCCTGATCCGCTTTCACATCCAGAGGAACGTCATTGTGATCCCCAAATCTGTCACTCCTGCCCGCATTAAGGAGAACTTCCAGGTAACATTTAGTGGAAAGACTTAAAGCTCTCAGTTCTGACCAGCTGATTATGATTTAACTCGTCTTTATTTCTTTCCAAAGGTCTTTGATTTTGAATTGAGTGCAGACGAAGTAAAGACCATTTTAGGCTTTAACAGGAACTTCAGGGTTTGTCCCATGGTGTGGTGAGTATTTTATACAGTTATATTTATACTTACATACTTAGAATGAACTAGGAGGTACTGGTGGCTGCAAGGCCAAGAAGGTTGGCTGAGCTGCTGGCTAGATCTGCATGATGTATTGCAGACCACTGCTGTCTCGTCACAATAATATAATGTAATACACAATACTTATAGGTTCTTGTCTCCTGTCTTTATTTATCTTTTTTCCCAGGTCTGTAAACCACAAAGACTATCCTTTTCATATTGAGTACTGACAAGGAAGAATCTTCAGCCATCAACGGTGCTACTTAATAAACTACAAGGCCAATTTGTAACTCAGTGTCCAGTGCATTTTTGGTGGTTTGGTTTAAGCACCACTTGCTTTTGATTTTGCTCCTTCAACTTCCTTGTAGACTTGTACAGTGGCATGGAGAAAATAAATCACTGATTAATGTTCTGGTTATCATTCTTATTCTCTTTATTTATAGAGCTACATCATTTCTGTGGCTCGTTTCATATGCAGGTCAATGAAAATTATCCTGAAGAACAGGGTGGGCCATACAAAAGCCACCTTCTTCCCAGGGAACATGCCCAGGTCTGTGCCAGGGAAGAGAGACTAGGCGTGTTTGTGGTTATTTTTTAGCTAAATTAGTTTCATTAGTTCTCTACATAAAGAGAAAACATTGATTTTAATAAAAGCATCTGTCAAATTTGTTGGCACCCATAAAAACAACTGGCATTTTCCCAATAGTAGATCAACATTAGAGTTTAGGTGCTGCTCGTCTGCAGACAGCTTACTCCACAGTAACCACGTTACAGTAACCAATCAAAATGCTACACTAACTTTTACTGTGGAGCATGTTTAAAGTCGTTCAAAGTTCACATTAGTCAAGAGAACACCTTTATCGTAGTTGGTTCAAATTGGGGGTGAGGCACTGTTTGAGAATTTGTGAAGTAGCCAGTTGGTGGAGGAAATGTCATGGTTGTTGGATTCAGAATACAAGGGCAGGAGAACAGATGTAGGTGTGAGTGTGTGAGGTGTAATGTCTTTAGACACGGTGGAAACACGGTACTAAACAGGCTAAATAGGAATTAATTGTGAGAATGCTTACAACCAACTGTCCAAAATACACAGTTAGAACAAACAGACATTGGGGTTATATAAACAGGAGTGACAGAACAGAGCTGATACATAACATAGCAAAATCAGAAAGTTGGGATGGTATCGAAAATTGTAATGTTCCTTACATTTACTTTGACTTTTATTTCATTGCAGGCAGTCTGAACCTTTAACTCGTGACTCGTCAACGTCATTTCATTTATTAATAAGCATCCATTTCTGAATTTTAGGCCTGCAGCACATCCCAAAAAAGTTGGCACAGGGGCAATTTAGAGCTAGTAATGAACCATAAAAATATATAATTAAAAAAATAAAAGATCTTAATGAAAACTTGAAAGGGATAAACCTAAAAAAAATCTTGAAAGGGATTTGCAAATTTTTTGTTATACAGTGCATAATGCTATTAAACGATTCAAAGACCCAGGAGAAACGCCTGTTATCTCTGATCCCTCAAATGTCTCTGCATCAGGAACTGTCATGCAATAATTTTCACACAGAATATGCATTGAGATCTTAGAGCAACATATGCTGCTTCCAAGGTCTTCTTTTTCAGGGATGTGCATGCATTTTTCAACAGAACAATGCAAAACCACATGCTGCACACATTACAAAGGCATGGCTGCAGAAGAAGAGGATATGGGTAATGGCCTGTCCTGCATGCAGTCCTGACTTGTAGCCAATAAAGTATGTTTGGACAGTTTTTAAATGGAAAATGTGACGATGACCCCAGAGACATGCAGTAAGAATGGGTCAAAAAAGTGAGATTAAAATGAATGGCAACATTACAAAGCTTTATCATCCCAACTGTGCAGGATGCTTATTAACAAATTAAATTAAATTGACCAGACAAAACAAAAGAAAATATATTATGTGCATACATGTGCAATGAAATAAAAAATGTAAATGTAAAAATTTCTGATTTTGAGTTTGTATGATTAGAAGTATTACATACATTTTCATTGTTGTTGGTTAGCATTTTTCCTGATTCTCCTGTTGCACCTGGAGGCCCCTGAAAAATAAAACAGATACAATTAAATACAATACACACTGAGCTCGGTCTCTCTAAATGTATTAGGTTTTAACTCACCCTTGGTCCAGGTGAGCCTTCAGGTCCCAATTCACCCTATGGAAATATTATTTTACAGAACATTGGTCTAGGAAACAAACTACCAGTGTGCAACACTGAAGTGGTTGTTAATGGTATTGATAAGAAATTTCTACCTTAATTCCTTGATCGCCTTTTTCACCCTGTAATATGATACAATTGCACTATTTAAAAGACTACTTACTGGGATTCGTGAATAATAAGTTAAATATTTATTAAAGAGACACTGAAGTACACAAAAACCTATGACATAGGTGCATTACCTTGGGTCCAATCATTCCTGGCGCTCCGGGTTCTCCTTTCATGGCAACTCCTGATGAGCTTAGTTCCCCCTTTTCACCCTGTAAAAAGGTAATCATTTACATTCAAACTTTGAACACAAAATTAAGATTAATTCTGTGATTAAGTCTGTGATATCAGAGGAATTAGATATCAATGTGCACTAACACGACTTAATGAAAAACAGAGACATGGACTTACAAATAAGTAAAAAATATTTTGGTACAACAACAGATCAAGGGCCCAAAGTAACAAGAGTTGTGCACAGCATGTAAATAATTGTGCATAATCGACAGGCTAGCTATAACAAATGACACAAACACACTCCGCTAAGGCTTTGAACTCGAAATCAAAAGCACACACATGCACACAAACACACACACACACACACACATACACACACGTATGCAAAAATAAAATTACAATTATGGACACATGAAATGAGCTAACCATAAAACCAACACACAACTCTAAATGCATCCAACTCTGCCATGACACTATAACCTCATGCCCACCAGAGGCTTACCTTATATCCTCGCTTTCCTGGAATACCTGGAAGACCTATCTGACCCTTCGTAATGATAGAAAAACACACGTTGCCTAAATTATAATTCAATTAAATAAAATGCTTTACTGGTACCACTTTAACTCAGTAGACCTTTACCTTTCCTCCAGGAAGCCCTGGAAAACCATTATCTCCCTGAGGTGAATCACAAGTACCAACAAAGACAGAAAAAAGAAGACAGCAAAAGTGAGAAAAGAGAAAAAAAACCTAAGGAACTAAGATTTATTTCAAACTCACAAATTCCACATTAATGACTTTTGCCAGAATGTAGACACATTTCATATGCATACACTGGTGACTTCTTTCATGACCCGTTTTCATACCGTGTTAAAAGAAATCATTGTATTCTGATATAAAAACCAGAGTCATGAACTGTAAACTCTCGGCATCTGTGGGGTTTTATTTTTTCTATAATAGTAAGTAGACAGCATGCCGTAATGGTAATATTTAGATCACATATCCAGGCTTTGTGTGATCCAGGCATGCAAAGTTGATCACTGGCCATGCCACAACAAACTACCCAGCATTTCTTTGTTATTCATAGTAGAGAACACATGATAGTTACAAATGTCTCATCTGAACCAGGCTAATGAGTAAAAACCAGGACGAGTGATGTACAGACACAGCTGGGGCTGCAAGCACACGGTTTTATCAAACTTTGGAAGTTTTCATATGTTATATCTCTCTGACGTAAGATAGTGTACTTATCAGGATGTACAATTATGTGCAAAATGTGTCATACAGCTACGTAATGCAATCTATTTTACATATTCCATGAAGTATCAAAACTGGTCAAATAGTGCATGTTAGGTTATTAATAGAGAATAAACACACTGACAATCAACTTAGTTCCTCTTTTTACAAATGTATTATTTTTTTGTAATCATTTGTCCACATTTTGCTGGGCATCTTCATATCCTGACCAATGTTTGTAGTTAATCTTCCCTTTCTTAATGTAAATTGTGCAGTTTCCTTTTGTTGAAACATACAATTAAGTATTATTAAGGATTATAATTAATTTAATTAATTATTATTTCTAAAGACAAATTGTAAAATAAATATACGCGATCAATTTCCATTCAATGTCACTGTTTTTTTCTTTACTGGTTTTGTGTGGGTTTTGTGAGATATTGCTGACCTTTTCAGCCACATAAAGCTTTTTGGACAAGGTAAATAGTGGGCCATGTGCAATTTGAACAATACATCATGACAAAATTAACAGTTAGACCAGACACGAAACAAAGAAAACAGACTTGCAGCTAGTATAAATGCCAGACACACCTTTGCTCCTTGTTTCCCAGGCAATCCAGGCATCCCTAGCTCACCCTGAAAAACCAGCATCAATTTTCTGTGTTTCTAAATGGCTTGTTCATAAAGCAACCAAAGCACTATGCTACTAAAATATTAGACAGAACTTTAGATCAGACACTATGTATGTTATTAAGCAGAAAGACCATGCTCTGTTGTACAAATGTTCTAAGCATTTCTATTTACAGAAACTGTAATTAATGAGGGTCAGGCAGACAACTGCCACACTGCATAGTATTAAGAAGACCAAGATGTCATGATGAATCCAGAAGGTTTGAGTACAGAGCAGGTGGCAGATCCAGGCTTGGAAAGCTCCTTTTCTTTTGCTGTATAAACTCAGGTTATGTGAGACTCCAACAGGTGCAGTGGTTAGCCCCTTAGCATGCACTGTTAAGTGATGCATTGCATGAGTGTGTGGTAATGACTCAGGCCCTCCAGAAAGAACATCACTACAACATACCCAGCAGATGGCACGATCACCATCTGTTGGGGAGGGGAACGAGCAAACTGGAAAGAAATAAAGACTTTGCAGGCAATGCGGGTTGAATATTGAGATTCCATTAAAATACAGTGCCTGAAAGATGACAGTATGGCAGGGATACAGAAGGATGTCTGAAATATACTGCTCACAAAAATTAGGGGATACTTCAAAATGAAATATATCATAATGAAATATCCTCTACTTTTTGTGAGCAGTGTAATTCCAATGAGAGAACAGGGAATCACTACATGCCAAATAGCATGTCGGGAAGACGAAGTGTCTTTGATCCCTGCCTTTCCCAAACATCTCACAAAATCTTCCCTATTCCTTGTCATGATTTTTCATCCCTGGTGAGTTGCTATTTTAGTACTGTAGCATTAATCCTGCAGATGATTTAGTATATTGTCATTTTCTACACTTCAATGATGTCTTAGGACGACAGCAGAACTGTGCAACTGTGAATACATCAGTCATTTATCCATACACAACAAATCAGCATTGCTCTGCATTTTATACACAGGGTGGAAGCGTTCATAAACATGCTTGATCATAACATCCATGTGACTCAGATTTGTTCCTTAAGGTGTTTGAATTAGAGTTTGTTAGTACTGTTGTGATAGTCAGTATGTATCACTATACATATTAAGAGAGTATTTACATTTACGGCATTTAGCAGATGGCCTTATCCAGTGCGAATTGTACAGCGAAACTTGTACAGTCTTACAATTCAAGCAACGGTGGGTTAGGCGCCTTGCTTAAAGACCCATCTGTGGCAGCTTGGCAGATGTGGGATTTGAACCCAGGACGATCAAACCGAGAGGCAAGTACATTAACCGCTAGGCAACCATAGTCAAGTATAATAATATATATATATATACATATATAACATATAATATAATATACATAATATATATATATATATATATATATATATATATATATAACACCGACTGAGATGTTTCAAAAGTGCAACTGCACTGCTCCTAATAATTAGGGGGTATTTCTAAATAAAAACGAAGAAGACTGGACTGTTGTTCAGCTGGACAAGCTGATCCTGTCCATCGCTGTGAGTGTTATTTGCAAGTTTTGGGTGACCATACACCCTACTGAACAGTCAATGTGTGACGCTCCCGTCCAGTTTAACATGCTTCTGTTCACCGCCATGAATATGTCACTCGCTACTCAATCATGATAAATTAGTTGTTAAATTAGTTATTATTGCTTATTTGCATAATTGTTATTATTTTCATTTGTGTAACCAAACAACTTTCTTTGACTTGTCATTTGTTTTTCTAATTATATATTTAATTAAATAAAATCAAATGCTTCTTTTTTAATCGCTTCATATTCATTATGAAATATCAAAAAAAAAACTTCCTCCCAGTATCTGTTTGCTCTGTTGTTTGCAATGCGACACGTCACAGTTAATCTCTTACATGCAGCTACATTCACTCACACACACACACACACACACACACACACACACACACACACACACACACACACACACACACACACAC
>JAUZSV010431185.1:0-10279 GCA_034780495.1 Parotocinclus cesarpintoi | reverse complement strand
TAACACCGCGTGCCGCCGATTTGTAATAACATAGGTTGTAAAATATTCCTGTGCATTTAAACTTAAGATTTTACACAAGACATGAAAAGGCATAACAGAATATTTGTAACAAAACTATTTTCCATGTCACACGGCCCTGTATGAGCTACATGTTGACACTCAGGTACAAAGTCTAACTTCCGATGTCAACTGATAAAATCTCTACGATTATTAGGTATGCGAGCCTGGTCAGAACAGAGACTGGAATAATCAAGTGTCTCAGAATGTAATTAATAAGCTTTGTGTTACGTATAAGAGTATAAATATTTGATCAGTGGCATCTTACTGAGGACATGGTTGGATAGATTCAATTTGTAATATTCTGTTATTATGGTACATTACATCTTTGTTGTTTTTCCTTCTTTAAATTTAATTTACATTATGTTAGAAATGTATATAGTATGGTAATAATGGCAATACTAGTTTTTGTGTTTAGTATAATTGTACTGTACTTACACTCACTGACCACGTTATTAGGTTCAGCTGTTCAACTGCTCATTAAAACAAATATCTAACATCCCAATGATGACTTGATGGGTAGTACTGTCGCCTCACAGCGAGCACTAAGTTCAATCCAATTCTGGGTCCTTTCTTAGTGGAGTCTGCATGTCCTACCCGTGTTTGCACGGGTTTACTCCAGATACTTCAATTTTCTCCCACATTCAAAAGATATGCATCTGTGTGCATATGTGTGAATGTGTATATGTGTGTGTGTACAATGGATTGCCGCCCTATATACATCTGCTCTTTCACAACCCTGAGGTCAAGCAGATAAGAAAGTGAGCGAGTAAGGGGGTGATATAATGATCCAGTTGCATGGCAGCAACTCGCATACATATACCTGCTGCTGAAATTCAAACCTTGCTTTAGAATGTTGAAGATAGTTCTTTAATTGACTTTGAATATGGCATGGATGTTGGTGCTAAACTGTCTAGTCTGAGTATTTTAGATACTTCCTGAGTATTTCTTGATTCAGTGAGCGGCAGTTTTGTGGGCAAAATTCTTTGTTGATGCCAGTAGGTCAGCTGGTACCTCTAAAGTGTCAAAGTGTGTTCAAGTATGCGTGCCCTGCTATGGGCTGGAACCATGTCTAGGCTCGGTTTCATCTGTGTGGCCTGTGCTGTTGGTAGTCTAATCCATAATTGGACTAGGCAGGTATAGAACATGAATGATTGAATTTATCCTTGTATTATTTAAACCCTTTATTATTTTATAAATGAATACAGTCTTTCCAGCACCTAATCTTGATTATACTGTATCTCTCTATCGAACATTACATGGTGTTTGAACAATTTAATATATATGAATTATGTTATTAATTTAAATAGGTTTTTATTCAGGTTTGTACCGTAGAACGTCTACATTACGAGACAGGAAATGAACCAAAATGGACGTTGGCCAGATATTACCATAGTCACGTATGATGGAATTCTGCTCTGTAACTTCCACATCTTGCTTGTGGATCTTCAACATTGATTGGCTGCTCAATGCTGTTTATGTGATCCAATGGTAGTCACCCTACCAAACCTCTGCACAGAACCACGAGATCTCTAGGAAGGAAATCCACTGCAGAGAATGATAGGTGGGGGGCAATAGAAGCTCAACAGTCCATAAATAAGTAATGAAACATAGAAATCTGTAAAAATTATTCAGCAAACGATGGTAATCAGAAGTCAGTTCAGTACTGTAAACTGTAACATCATACATCAGGCATAGATGTATAGTGTACATTTACGTTGATGTACTTTGTTCTTATTGTTTATATCATTTTATTGTTCAGATTTTTCATAACTGCTATGACAATAAATTAAATTGTTACAACTTTAACAGTGATTGGCAGTTAATGCTTTATTAGAACAGTTTATCAGATAAAACAGAAACTGACCAAGGGTCAAGAATCGTTTTAATAAAAGAAATTATAAAATGTTCTGACACTGTAAAATAAGTCCATATAAAAGCATATTTACAACAATGTAAATTATATTCATTCACAAATTAATAGAAATTAAAATTCGGTCAATCTTTTGCAAATATAAATCCTATAATGATTTTATCTATACTATTTACAAAATAATAAACAAATTAAAAACAAATAACTTAAAATCTTGTTCAGTAATACTAAGCTGTATAAAACTATACAGGGTTTGGAATCAGATGGGGGACAAAAACCTTTGAAGATATTAAATGATGATATTAGTGTGATGTATCCTGTAATGACAACACAAACCATCAACCATTGTTGAATCCTTTATGAATACTTTAGTACACAAACACTACCAGTCCAAAGTATGGAGTAGTAGTTTTGGCACTTCTATAAAGTGGTGGCTTTAGACCTAAAGGCTTTTTAAAAGGTTGTGAGTTTAGCCTAGTTGGGCTCTGCCAAGCTGCTATTGTTGCTGCACCTAACAACGCCCGAAACCTTGAGTCTTTCAGTTCAGTTCAGTGCATCTGCTAAATGCTGTAGAAGTAAATGCAGTAAAAGTTTTTCAAATTTCCTTCAGACCCATCTGGATACAAATCAACTTCCTTAAGTAGTCTTGTGGCAGTCTCCACACGTCAGAGAAAGTTGATCATTTTGACTGCTGAGGAGGTTCCAGTTTGTGGGACAGAGCTGTCAGGACTTTGTCAAATTTCCTATAGCGCTCCTCCCTGATCTCCTCTGCTCCTTTGTTTCCCCACAGAAGACGCATCTGAAACTCAGTGAGGAAAACTTCTAGTATCTCTGGATCTTCTTGAAAACCTGTAAGAAAGAAAACCCAATTAATTTGCTTCATGACATTCCATATAGTTTCTGGGCCATTATCAGATGTTAGATTACTGTTAATTACAACAGACCCCTTACCCTTCAGTTTTAACTTTGCATTTGTGCAGAAGGTCTCTCCATTGCATGCAATAATCCGTGCAGTATCTAAATGGCTCATCAATGAGTCCATTACAGCATCCAGACTCTCCCAGGGGTCAGAACTTTCAATAATCTCTGCTTCCTTCTCAAGCAGGAGCAATAGAGGGATAACATGGGCGATGGCTGTCTGTGATGGATCACAAAGTCCTTTGGGGAAAATATAAAGACGGTCAATAACATGAAAAGGCTTTTTAAGCAGAATGGAATTAGACCTTTTATGAATTTTTGACTGGCTTTTAAAAGCTTTCACCTTTTCCGTCATTCATCTTCTTCAAAGTAGGCCGCAAGATTTTCTCATAGAGGATCGCACTTTCTGTGTGTTTCTGGCGTAAAACCCTCCATGTCTCATCTAATTGAGCAATCTAGATATAGCACAGAAGAAACTTTTACTTGTGCCTATAGAAATAATCATACACAGTGAAAATCCTTATTTTCAGTATTAAATAAGAAAAGTAGTAATATGGTAAAACACAGTGTAAATTAGTAAGCATCTCCTTTAAAGTAACCATTGTGAATGTACAAGCAATCACATAATATAATTAAATTGAACTTGTTTGGTTGAAATACAAGCACTATAGCTATGTTCACACAGCAGGTAAAAGTGGTCTAAATCCAATCTTTTACCTCCTGTTTGACAAACGTTTTTAGGTATGTTCACACAGCCAATCACGGAGAGTTTGCCCAGCAACCTGCCTTAGAAAGCTCATTTTGGCAACTGTTATCTGTTATATCTTTTGACATGTGATGAGGATGGGGACATACAGCGATTGGTAAATTGAGAGCTTTTCTTCATCATCACTATGGTGCAGTATATCAACTGCCTTTACTGCCAGAGTTGCACCCAATATGATTGATATTTTTTACCTGTTACTTGAATGCTGTAAATATATATATATAATATATTTACATTTATTTAGCCATTTATTAAGTCATTTAGCAGATGCCCTTATCCAGAGCGACTTGCAATTTATACAGTGTTCCAAGCCAAGCAGTTGTGTGTTAAGGGCTTAGCTTGGCACAGATAGATAGGATTTAAACCCTGGACCTTCTGAGCCATAGTCTATTACCTTAACCACAGTCCATTGGTGCATTTATTTAATGTACAAGTAGTTCTCAGTGGTTCATATTCCGGTCTATATCTGTATACATGAATGCATGTATGTAATCATTATATTACCAACAGAGAGACTATAGTGTCTTCTCCTCATTTGCTTAATACTATATGTACCTGTGGTAGTTCCAAGACTCGCATCACTGCACTGAAGCCGAACATGTTGCCCATGTTTGACTTTAACTCAGATGCCAATGAGATCATTCTGTGAAGTAGCATGCTTCTTTCCTCCACACTCCCTGTGCAACCCAGCAGCACAATGGCCAGCATGATAGACATGGTGTGGAACCTAAAAAAAGATGGAAAATTAAGGGGTTAAATGGTTAAAGGGACCATTTTATCTTGTCTGAACAGCAAGTCCATGTTAAAACTAACATCTCAGGTTCTTTGTCATATTGAGTGAAATGTTGCATCTGTTGTTGTAACCTGTCAGGAATACCATTAGCTTCATTAGGCCACTAGACCTTCAATCACAAGCACATTACTGTATCTTTGGGTGGCCCTGTGGTAGAGTTCAATTACTGGTGTTGCCTTCTGGCTGGTTTGAGCACCACACAGTTGTGACTGAGTATATCTGATAGAGGGGTGGCATGTGCTGTGCCCTACAATGGACTGTTTCTCTGTGCAGGGTATGCCTTGTGAGTACTAGGATGATGCTGATCAGGACAAGGGGGGGGGGGGGGGAGAAAAAGCATAGTGTTGTATTAATCAAATCCTTAAATTCCATTACAAAAGCAACTTTGCACACAACTTTGTAACAAATAGTTTGTGACATTTCTTTACTCCTAGTTGCCAACACTCACAGTCTCACAGAACCAGTAAGCACCGAGGTCCAAACCTGCTCTGGTATCAGCACAGAAACCGTATGGCAGGAGCTTTATGCCATGGGTTTCAATGACTGAGCAGATGCATGTAAGCCCTACATCACCAAGCACAGTGGCAACAGTTGAATGGCCAATTGTGCAGGAAGCATACAAGTGTGGGAAGGCCCTTTTTCTGTTCTGGCATGACTGAAAGCAAGGTTCATAATGACATGATTGGGTGAGTTTGATGTGGATGAACTAGACTTGTCTGCACAAAGCCCTGACCTCAACTCTATTAAACACCTTTGGAATTAACTGGATGGAACGGATGATTATGAGTCAGGTCTTCCTGTCCAACATCAGCATCTGACCTCACAAATGCTTTTCTGGACAAATGTTTTAACAAAAACAGTCCAAATCATAAAACTCCTGTTTGTGTAATGTTTAGTTGTCCAAATACTTTTGTCTATATAGTGCATTTGAACTTATATTGTGTATTTCATGTTTTAAATTGCACGTGCAAACATAAACCTCAAATATCAAAATGGGATTTCTGTTTAGTACTGTTTAATCTTAACGAAACATGCGTTAAAAAAAGTCATGAATTTTATTCACAAACAAAACATCTGTAACTGCGTGTAATTTGAACGTTTTCTCTTTTTTTTACCACAAGGGGGCCCCATGCGATTGCTAAAATCACATCCATTCACCTTCTCAGTCTTAAATCCAAGCAGTGCTTATAGTGATGATAACAGGAAAATGCTCTGATCACTGTCATTGATAGCAAACGTGTGGGTAACTATACATTTCTAGCAGATCTTGCCGAAGATGGTGGCCATGTGGAAGCGTAAGCAGCTCCATGCCTGAACTCACTGCCATACCTCTGGTTCTGTCACAGGGTACATCTAATACGGGAAAAACCTGAATAAAAAATATAAAGTATATAATATAAAGTAAAAAGTATAAAGAATAAAATCAAAATTAAAATATATTTTACTAATCACATGCTATGCTTGGTTCATTAGGCATATGCTCAGCTCTGAATTACACTATATAGTCAAAAAATACAGTCGATTCCGATTAATGGGACCACATCGGGACGTGATCGTTTTGGTCCTAATCTGGTCTGATTAAACGAACATGCCCTATGTTACAAGACGGGACGTGCTATGTAACATATTTAATTTTTATTAAACCTTTATTGTGTGATTTACACATATAGCGAACGTACAAACAAGAACTACTGTTGCTAACTAACTTTATTCATTGAAAAATAAATTTGCAAACAAGTTTTTCAAAACGATTTACAACACAATGTATAGATACTCAGCATGTGAAGCATAATACTGTAAAAAACAAGTTCTTAATAAATTCCAGTCAACGTTTGAAGAACTTCTCCAGTGTGATATGACGCGGTTTTGCTGTGGCTAAGTGGCGACTTGTGGCTTCTTTTTTGTAGTAATTGGAAATGTTAGGCAAAGACCTGTAGGTAGCAGTAGAGGGCTGGGAAGAAACTCTAGAGTTTTCGGGTAGTGATGCCAGAGACAAAGAGTTTCTTTGGTAACGATGGATATTACATATTTCTTATTCGCTGTCACGTTCTTTGGTCCGATTAAGCGGAATTTTGGTCCAAATAAACGAATAACATTACACGAATATAATAAGATTTGTTTCGGTACTTTAGGATTTGGTGCAAATAAGCAGCTGGTCCCATTAACCGGTGGTCCAATTAACTGGAATCGACTGAACATCCAAAACATCGGTACTAGTATAGAATTCTTTGCTGCAAAAATTGTGTTTCTTTTAAAATAGCTTTCTGCTAGTTGTGACTGTGAGGTTGACTTCTTGTGTTAGACAATAAGACCCGGCTCAATTACAATGCATTTTCAAGGTGTCTGATGGTGTTAAGGTCAAGGTGCTGTGCAAGCCAACCAAGATCTTAATCAAAGGTCAGAAAGTTAATGAACTAGCTTGTTATAAGCACTGTTTCACATGTTTTGGCCGCTTTTAACCGTATAACCTACCAAACGTACATTGTAGACCACTAAAGCAAATTAATTAATTATACTAACAAATAAAAATGTGTTAAATCACTTAATCTATGTAGTGTTTTAAATCTATTTAGTGTTCAAAAAGGCTTACATTGTTCACAGATGTGCCCACTGACTGATTGCAAGCAGAGGGGTATAGCTGTGCCCCTCAAAATTCTGTTTTTTCTTTGTTCCTTGCCTGTGTCTGACGACCTGGCTTAATCTCATGTTTGTTAAAAGTACCAAAAAACTTGCAAAAACTGCATCAGGAAGGGTATCTATTGCTGAAAACTTGTGAAATCTAATATGTGGATGATTCACTGTGGAGACGAATTTTCTTTGTACCTATTGTTTTTATAGATTTTTAAATTGGAAGTCTAAAGATTAGGCAAGAAAATAATTCTAAAACAAGTATTTTTAATATGTGTAATTCCTTTCAGAGACTGTACTGTTCTCTTACTCTTATTACTTCTGATTTAGCAGGCTGTTCAAGGGTACCAGCATATTGTTGGAAAAAAATACTTCTTACACTCCATACACTCCACTTTTTACAATAGTTACATTAAAACCAACAGAATTTAAAGCTGGCCTTTGCAACCACGTTTCAAGTTTTATCATTCATTTTAAGTAAACAAGCTGATTGCTCTGTAGAGCAAAACTTTTCAAAGCTTTTTGTTTGTGGTATAACCCATAGTCTACATGCACAGTAGATAAAGATGACAAAGAGTACAGTATAAAAAATGGTTTGGTGTACACCCAAACATAACACTCAAAACATGAGTATTATTATGGAGTTTGCCCCCACCCCCCACCTTTGCTGCTGCAACAGCCTTTGTTGTTCTAAAAGGAAGCCTTTGCTTATTTCAGAACAAAAATGTGAGGTAACATTTCAATGTTAAACAATAGGCCGTGGCTCGTTTTTGGCATTCCAGTGCATTTTCAAATTGTATCATGGAGTTGAGGTCAAGGTTCTGTACAAGCTTGCTAAGTTCTTAATCAAAGCTGGCAAACCAATTCTTATTGGGGGTTTTTTAAGGACAGAAGTCGAAGTTGATCAAATTTATTCCATTATTGGTAACAAAAACCTATTAATGTGCTGTACTGAGAGTGACTTTAATTCCACTGCCACAATGTGTCTAGGGAGAATCCTGAAATGTATGCTTCATTTTATGATTGTTTTACAAGCCAAATAGCAGAGCTCAATACTTAGAAGAGGTGTCCACAAACTTTTTATCTATATAGTATATATTCTCAGTAAGCACCTCAATGTAACTAACACATCATCTAATAAAGGACATTATGATGCGTCCTACCATGCAGTCAGCTTTGGTGATGTGCATAGCCAATGTCTTGATATCAGCATCGACAAGCACCTCCTTCACTCTCTTCAACACTCTTCTTTCTAGAGGTTTATTTTCGGTAGGCAGCAGCACTGACTGGTACATGCTGGGTCTGAAACAGGAGGCTGTTTCAATCACAAGTGGCATTAAATAATCCTCATTGTCCTCGTCTATGAAGCTCGTCAGTGTCTTCTCTACTTGTCGATTAAGGGAAGCCACTGTACAATCCGGACTGGGCTGAAACATAGCTGTGTTGTAATGCCTGGGTTCTGCAGTTGTGTTTTGATAGGACCCTGTCGTGGCATCACAAATGTTATCCGTAGGTTTCAAATAGATGATAGCGTTGTCACTATTTGGGGTACAATAATGCAATTCATCTGGTGTTTGCAGAACAGGCGAAGAAGGGACGACAACAAACTTCCTGTTGCGCGATGGCCGACTTTTACATCTGGAAACTAAACAAATGAGAACAGCCATCAGTTCACATCAGCTTTAAATCGGTATCATCATCGTCATCATCATGCTTTTTCTTTATTAACACTAAAATTGGGAAAGTAAACCTCAAACCTTTTCTGAATTTAATGTTGTCGCACAGATCAGTACTTACATGTATTCAGTGATGCCTGGGATGATGTCACAACACATCGTTGCAGGGTTCCAACAAAACTCTTGACTGCCTCCCTACAGCACAAAAATAAAAGCGTACCAAAGGTCAATCAAACAATATCAGCAGCTATGTCACTGCTTCCTGCAGCAAAAGTGAAAGCAAAATCTCTGCACCTCTGAGCAGCACACGTTTCAATATCAGGTCAGATTTTAGATTTTAGATTACCTCTGAGGATTTATTAGCTCTATCGCCAAGGCCTCTGTGACTAGTATGCTTTCTCTCCTTTCCAGATTTCCCTTATGTACTGGTGACGTTAGAGGAGTTCCTTCTTGACTAGATTGGCTAAACATTGTCTGGAGGTAATGCAGGGGTAGAGTTCTGTTGACTGGGGATTGAACAAGTGCTCCACTTCGCTGGGTAAGCGGCATCTGGGTGCTCACATAGAAATGAACCAACGATGGAATGGAGTCAAACACTTCTCCTTCCAGGACATACTGGGTTCGTGTGTATGTGTCACTGGATTTAAGCAACACTTTGCTGATTAAGAAGTGGAGAGGTTTCTGATTCCAGCGACAGGTCAAGACATAGTCCCCCAAACTTGTGAGAGAATCACGAATCAGAAAATCACCATCCCGCAGCACCAGAGACTCTGAAGCCTGCAGAGTGTTAAACATAACAGAGGTTACCAGATATAATCTGCAGGCAGGCACAGACTGAATGTGTTTTTTTGTCTGGATTCTCCAGATTATACAAATTATTTTTCTAAAAGAATAAAACAATAATAATAATAATAATAATAAAGAAACCCCTTTTTAAAAAGAGACTAAATGTTCTTCCTGCACTTCTTTAATGATCTGTGTATAAACATGAATGCTCAAGCAGCTCACCATCATCTCTAGCCACAGTATCTGTAACAAAAGGTTCATTATCACAGAAAAAATCTATTATACACAATACCCTGAGAACTGAGTACTGAGAAAAGAAAAAGAACACTACAGTGCTCATGCCAAGTTCATTATTGGCCTATAACAAGGCGTGCAGCTAGTGTTATCTCACTTATACACTCACTAACAAAAAAATAAACGATTGCTGCAAATCTCAGCATTTAGTTCGATCTCAAGCAGATATGTAAATGATTATAGGTGTGGCCTGATTAGACACTAAGTCTTGCCACAAGAGGGCGTAAAAGTGTTTTCCCTACTGCTCTATAAAAAGGCTCTCAGAAACTAATTTTGGGTAGTGTAGAGATCATTGACTGCTAGACATGTCTCTATGACACATTTGCTCATAGTTGGACTGGTAGGTTCTACACACTCACAGTTTGCTAAAACTCTGACCATTAGAGAACAAAGTAAAGAGGAAATAAAAAGTACAGTCGATTCCGGTTAATTGGACCACATCGGGATGCGATCGTTTTGGTCCTAATAACCGGCTGGTCCGATTAAAC